>VYZP01014286.1:0-11405 GCA_013400635.1 Hypocryptadius cinnamomeus
AGTCTAGAAACTTCTTTTGGATATTTTGTAAAGAAAACATCATACTTGATCAAAAGGAAATTAAATGCGATTACATATGAAGTGCTGAATATGCATTCCTCTAGCCATTTGCAATTTCAAGGCAAGTTACATTTTTGTCCTCAGCTTCTTGAGGGTTTAAATTTTATTCTGTAATAATTAATTTAGAGAAAATGAGATAGATCATGTCTGACTGGATATATCAAATTCGTGCTACCATCCAGGTTTGTCTCCTTTGTATTTAACATCCCCACATTAGTAATGATTAGTCGCTTCTGTGNTTAACATCCCCACATTAGTAATGATTAGTCGCTTCTGTGAAGTCTTGCCAGCACTCTAAATGCATCATACACAGTAGAGAGAACAATTCCAATGATTAGGAAAACTGAAGCATCAAAAACTGCAGCTGCAGAGACAAGGTCATGGAGACAGTGATGCTCTTCTTTCATCAAAGGAAATGGCTGGAAAAATTGTTGCAACTCTTCTGCCTCTTTTCTGAGTGTTTTGTAAGTTTTCTGAGACGTACCTGCAACATCCACAAAGTTCAGCAACACGTATATGGCTCAATTAAAATGCTTTTGTACTATTAGTATGTGACATCCACAATCATCATCATCATTGTCTTTGGGCATGTGCAAGGCTTTAATTGACCAAAAAACCCACTCTGCTTTCAGAATTCATTATGGCTCGCTCCTCAACATAACTTCAATAGAACTGAACCTTCCTCTATTGCATACATATATGACAGTAATTAAACAAAATATTATCAGAAGAGGAGAAAGGGCAACAAAAGTGATGTTAAAGCACTGTATAAAGTGCTTCAGAAAGAACCTGGAAAAAAAGAAGGGTGTGGGTACATGAACAACAGGAACTTCTAATCCGTAAAACACTGTACTTCAGATCTTGAAAGCACATGATGAAGGGAAAAAAAGTTGTGTAAAGTAATACACAAGAATAAGTCAGTCAATAAGATGAAGTTCAGGATTACAGCTGAAGTGAAGGTGCTTTTTCAATATATTTCATTGTCTGTGCTAATTTATTACATTTTATAGCTAAGCAATATCTTTTGCAGAGAGGCATTCTCTCCAGGATCCTTCTGCTCCAAGTGACTGAACACTAGCCAGCTCTGCTCTGCCTGAGCTGTGTTCTGTCACTCAGAATTACCTAGGAGCCCTCTTTCCAATGAGGCACACAGAGCCTCTCCATGTGCTGGTGCCACCAAACTTCGTGGCCACTTAGAGAGCAGCTGTCATTTTGGTGAATCTGGTAGAGGTTGAACTGATAGGTCTTAGGAAGATGTGAATGCCTCAGGACATCACTTCCCCTGCCCCAGCACCTCCTGCTAAACATACTTACCTGCAGGGTCCTGCAGAATACACCTGCACAAGGAGCAGTGCTGCATTTGTTTCCAGGCAGGGCTGAGGGATGATGCTTGGGATCAAACACAGTTTCAGTCAATTGTATGAACTCTCTGAGAAAGGAAAGTGAAGCTTAGGAGAACATGTAAGGGATGCACTACTTTGTCAGCTGCCTCCTTTCAACACCTTTGATGATCTCCTGTGTTTATGCCTCTTTCTCTCCCCAGTCAAATGCTGTGTTCATTTCCTTTTATAATTCAAGACAGCATCTTGCTCTGTTAAAAAAATGGACTTATTTGTAACACATCTTAAATGCATTAGCAGGGAAGAACAGCCTTGGTACAGTTCTTAGTACTGAAGTTTGCTAATTTTTTATAATTTCTAAGTTTAGCATTTAGAAAACAAGAAAGATAAAATTTTGTAGAAGGAATAATTATGTCAGCAAAGTGAAAGTGAGCACACACTTTACCAAAACATTTCTAGCCCCTGTGTTTTAAATAATTTATCTGGTTGCCTATTTGTATCCTATTCCACTGCAATGAGAATAAATAGGCTTTTGACAATTGAAAAAAAATATAGAACTGGAGTTCTATTCAACAAACAGAAAATAAAACAACTACTTGGATATTTTTTTTTCTTTACATAGGCTTGATGAACCGGTTGCTCATCCTGACACCAGCTGCAGTTTTGTACTCATAAAAACTCTTTACACAAAGTATTTCAACACTATCATATTTTAGAAGCCACATCTATACCTTCCAGAGATGCCTATAACTGAAAATTCTTTTTTTTTTTCCTACACATTAACTTCTTGTCCATAGCTCAGGATTTCCCTTCAGCATATGAAAAATGAATTATGAATCATATAACACTTGCACTAGGTAAACCCAGATAGCATAAAGAATCAGACAATGTCTTTGTGTTCTGCCTGGTTTAGCTCACCTTTCTTGTTGCAGCATCACAGATATGATACACAGGCAGTTGACATCCTGAGAAATGTCCTGAATGTCTGACCAAGATCCTGGGGCAAAGATCTTCACCTCACACTCTTACAGGGATAAATAGTCCATCTGCATATAGGCTCCTGGACACCTAGTGACATATTTATGGAGATAAGTAAATCATTGTTAGTGTAAAACTGACTGTTGGCTACTTTCCACACCCTGACCAAAGGGGCCAGGGAACTCAGGGTTGTTAGCCCTCCTTGTATTTGTGCTGTTTCAAAGCCCTCTCTCATTTTATTAAATGCTAAGACTGAAGTGTCCACATTTAGCCTGTGCAGACAGAAGAAACAAACAAAAAGTATAAAACCATAAATGTTTAAAATCAGGATAGGACAGCTTTCCTCGTCTCAAGATGTTCAGCTGTCACAGCTTTTCAGTCCATCTCATACACCTGGGGTACCTGAACTTTGTTACATCTGCAAAGGTCTGTGGATGGCAGGGCAGATGCCTACCAGACCCCTACATGTGAATGGCTATGTGGAGATCCCTTACTGATCATTTCAGAAACCAGGGTGTGTAGAAACCATCAGGAGCCATAAGGCTCATAGTGAAATGATCATAACAATGCCTGGCAAGCAAAGGGAAGGAAGGGAATCTTAGAAATGGGTGCCAGTGTTCAGGAGTTCACTGTACACCCAAAGGAATTAGTCTGGGAAAGTCCAGCTTGTGGTGGTTTTCAGCAGACTCTGGTAGCTGAGCATGAATGGAGAAGCTGCGAGAGAAGCAAATGGCATGAAGTAGGCAAGAGCAACAAGAGCTACCTAAAGATTGCCTTTCCCTACAAATCAAGTGGAGGAGGCAACCAAATACACCACTGTAGGGTCCTGGCACAGCTCTCTTTTGTCAGAAGCCCTCTGTTGGGGAAAGGAGAGATGATGGGAGCAGGTAACACACACCTTTCTTAGGAGCGATGAGGAACAAAGAGACTGAAAACTCAGCATAGCTTTATGTTCTCCTTCTGCTTTTCTCTTAAAAGTGGAAAGCACCCTGCTCCCTTCTCCTCCCTGCTGTCTCATTCACTTCTGTAGTCTCACTGGTGGAGATGACAAAAGACCAGAGATGCTCTGGTCCCAGATGTGACCAACAACCCAGCACTTTCAGCTGTAAACCACAGGCATTACAGTTCCCCTTGCTGTCTCAATCTCTCTCAGACACAGACTAGCACACTTACTCACACACAAGTGTACTATCAGTATCCAAAGAACATTATCCAAACGCTAGTGTTGCAATTTGCAAATTCTAGCAAAATCAGCTTTGCAAACAAGAAATCAATAGTCATACCACCTAACATTAGCAGAATTTTATGAAAATAAATCGTGTTTCAATTGATCAGCTCTAAATGAAACAGAAAAAGAAATAGTAATGTCAGTACTCCATTTAAATCAGGAGATACCTCTGTGCTTGCTTATTTCTGTGTGTGTTTTGCTGGGTTATGTTTTTGAAGAGCAAGAAATAAGGGGGGGGAAATGAGACCTTACAGATGATTCACACTGAAGTATTTTGTGCAAAGGGTTTATTAAGTTTCACCAGAATAACTGTGCAATATCTGCTTTGATTTGCTTAGCAATCTTTCTACCATCTGACTTGAAAGTACCCAGCTCTTGCAGTTTCCAGCAGATTCACAGGAGATGCTCAGCAGTTCTACAGCCTTGTCCTCATCTTTTACTTGTACCTGGAGAAAATGTCATGTAGCAGGTACCAGAGACACTCACACACTGACAACCATCTTTAAGCTTGGCTGTCAAAACAGTGCCAGTGCCAAGGGGCAACAGCCAGAGCAGTGACTATAAGAATTTATACTTTCCTGGCTGAAATCTAAATCTTGCAAAGCTTTAGACCATAACAGTCCCCTGATGAGCGATTTCCCTCTTGGGTCAAAGGAAACAAGCTCTTTAGCCTTCTGAATAACTGTCTGATGAAATAACATTTAGCTCATCATAATATAGTACTTCACATTTCACATACATAACTTTCAAATGCTAATTTATTCCTGATCTACTGGTGAGATACTAAGAAAAATATCTCCAGATTATTGCAAACTTTTCTATTTTCTGTTTAAATAAGGAGAGTGTCAGAGCGCAGTGTTACACCAGGGGAGAAACTTGGCACTGCTACTGATTAACCATTAAAGGGGGTGATGGGATGGGTTGGTGTATGGACTCAGAGTGAATTAAAGGCAGCTCATAGCAGGATGAAGCACAGTTTAGAGAGGGTGGAGAGTGCTAATTCTAAAGACTAATACCAGATAAATCATCCTTGCACTGGGAAGCCCTGAGTTCCCTCTTGAAACTTAGATTCATCCTCAGGAATTAGGTTTTGTTCTGCTTAAAACATCACAGGCAGTGAATTAGGCTAAATGTGTATATTCTGCATCTCAGAAAGTTCCTGCCAATATGAAAACAGCAGATTTGTTCAGTATTTGTGGTATTAATGGCACCAAAATGGAGAGTTACAGGAATGAGTTGCATCTCTTTGACTTCATTACAAATTTCCTGGTTCGAATAATCTTCCTTTCCTGAGCTGTTGATAAGCTCGTACTGGAAGCTGAAATTGAGAAGGGTTTCTGGCTCCCTCTCCGTTCTGCAGCCAGGAAAGCTGTGTGGTGGAAGGATGGATCTGGTGTGCAGGTCCCCGGCGGGGCTGCCCAGCTGCCCAGCGGCTGCTCCCTGCGCTGCCTCCGGACCGAGATGTGCCGGGACACAGCATCGAATCCTGGGGGTAATACTAGCGGAATGCTCTGCCGAGGTTTGCTGCCAAACCAGCACGAGGTGGCAGCATTTTAGCATGCTTCTGCTGGCTCCAGACTCCTGCGAGCTTTCGCTGAGGGGATCTAGACGAGGTATTACCCCGGAGCCACACTAAAGGGCTGTAAGAACATTCCCTGTCTCCGGCTGAACAGACCTTTTTATACTGTGGGGAGAACGTGAAGAGTTGACTACAAAATGTGCTGAACTGTTACGTAGAAAGAGACTGAGGAAATCCTTATTTTTCTTAACATTCCATCCCTGTGGACTCCAAGAAAAAAGTTGTCCTTTGCAATACACAGTTCCAACAGGTGATCTGTGCTAGTTCTGTTTCCAGACTGGTGCCTCCCTGTGAAAAGTGTGGCTCCACTGCTCTGGGGATGGTGTGTCCTGGTGTGGTGCAACTGGCAGAAGTTCCAGGATGCTCTGGGTTTACCTGTGCTTTGTGTGAGGTGACATGGAGTGGCACTCCTCTAGAGTGTAGGGCAAGAGCTTAGAGTCTGAGCTAACTCCAGGAAGGGGCTGATGCTGAGTAACCTAAGCTATCCCTACGTGGAGTTCAATGACATACTTAAAGGAGAATACTCGGTATCGGTCGAAAAACACTAAGAAATGGTAAATCCAGAATCTTACCTGACAATGTTTGTCAGTTCTTAAAGCCTCGACATTATTAAAAATCATGTGTATTTTTCTATTTTAATTTTCCTAATTATTAATAATTTCACCCACTGAGTCATATTATCACGTTTCACTACTGGATTGAAAAGCTCTCCATGACATAGTATGGGTACCACCATGAGGGTGAAGTTGTTGGTTTTTAATATTTTATTAAATGAAACAGGCTGAACACTTTAAAACTGTCGGGGGCGGGGAGTGGAGGGAGCGGGAGAAGGGCTTTTATTTCTGTGCTTTTAGTTAGTTTGCAGCTATTTTCTATATGCTTTCCTGTTTCTCGAGATGTTGTTACATCAGTGGCCACCCAGAGAGAATGTGTTGTTCTGTTACTGATCTCAGCAGCATCACACAGAGGTAAAATGTCACCTCCCTGCTGCTCCTCATTAATCCCAGATATGTACAGCCAAAGAACTCTGCCCAAATAGCCCCTGGTACAGACATACCTCAGCACACTTAACAACACCAAATTGAGTGTCTGTGCTATGTTCCTTCATGAGATGAGTAGCATTTCTTTCTTCAGGCTGGTTTGGGGTTTTTTTTGCTCATTGTTCCGGTAGTGTAGAAAATCTGTATTTGCCAAGGACACGTCCCCGTGGGAAATTTTTATAATCCTGCAGGGTTTGGAAAGAAAACAGTGTGAAAAATAACACTAGCTTTACAAATCTCAATATTTTTGATAGGGCACTAGACTTCCATAGTAACAATATTAGGTGTTTCTGCTTTCCCTTTAGCAACAGAGAGTTTTTAGAGATGAATCTACTTTGGCTTTTTATGCCATACTAGAGATAACAATTACTTTTTAAATTTAGAAGTCATGGTAGTTCATGTGCTCCTATCAATTTCCATCCTTTTTCCCTTGAATACAATAAGCAAACCCACAAGGGAATAAGATAGTGCAGGCAGAGTTAGGAACTGTGAGATTTACTCCTGATGTGTTTTTGTAATCAGTATACTGGAGGAGCACTCAACCACTTGCTCAATCAATGAGATACTGGAAAAAATGTACAAGCTTTAGGCCACTTCCTATCTACCTCATAAGCTCCACAGGTATTGTGGAAGGGACAGGTGTGTCGAGTAGCCACTCTTGTCTTGAGTCTTGCTGTAAGCAGAAAGCAAGAAGAAAATATTCAAAATGTTGAGTGAGCCATAAGAAGTAAGGGCAAAGGGATAAAAAGCCACCTATCTCAGGTATTCAGGATTTGATTAGAAAGGAAATAATGTAAGGGTGACCCAAGTCTTCTCCCTGGGATCACCTCTTTTGTGTTGTGTGGATCTTGTGATGGCATCAAGGGTGTCTTGGTGCATCTAAGATTCAAGCAGACAGTGAAGATGCTATCCATGATTATAATCTCAAAACAGTCGTCATGCCTGACTTTTGAAGAGTGAGTGTCTCAATAGCAGAAGCAGACTTGCTCTGTGAGTACTAACCAAACAAAATCTACAGCAAAGCTAATAATATTTTCTTCTCGCTTTTAGTTCATTACAGTCATGAGGAGTGTATCACAATGTTGTACCCCATTCTAAATAATATACCACTTTCACTTGGGCTGAGGTTTTGGCTTCTTATATAAAGGCCTTAATTTACCACTCTTACTTTTGTAGATCTTTTGGTACAACTTTATGGAAAATGGAAAGACCAAGTTTCTAAGATTAGATCAGAAATTTCCTGAGAAAGTCAACACTTAATTTATGAGTTATTCCATGTCTACTACACCACTGCTGATTTATACTGTCATTCCCAGGTGGTCAACAGAAGGGCTGGAAATTTCTAGATGTGTTTTCCCCCTGAGGAAAGCATCTGTGATTGAAATTTGTATTAGAGATGATTAGATGCCTCAGTTAATAAAATACTCCTGTACAATGTCTGTTTTGAAAGAAAGTACTTCTTTAAAAGATGTTACATCCAAAAGAGGGAGAAAGATCTAGAAGAAAAAAGCCAAGTGGCTTGGCCAAGATCACACAGGATCCTAGCACGTTAGAGCTAGGACTATGCTACACTCCATTCTGCACACCTTGGCTGTTGGTGATGTTACATATCTTAGGTGTTTTGCAATTTTGCAGCACTGCATTTTCCTTGGAAAGTGCTTCAGACTCGAGAAACTGTCATGTTGTGTAACCTCTGATTTTCCCAGCTCAGTGGCAGTGATCAACCTAAAAGTGGAGAGCTCTGTGAAGTGCCAGTGGTGGTAGCAGCAGGAAAATAATGACCAGAAGAAAAAGAAGCAACAGGTGCTATATCTATTCTTTTTCTTCATATTGGCTCCTGAATTTTTTCTGGTTTCACTCAAAGATCTCTCTATGTGTAGGAAAAAAAAGGCTCTTGATGATCAGATAACATTTCAATTTATACTACAGCTCAACTATATTCAACTGTATTCATCTGTCTTGTAGATCTGATTGTGAGATGTGTGTACCTGGGAATGTCTCACTCCACGTAAGTACAGCACCTACCACAGCTAAGCCATAGGCTGTCATACAATTCTAGAACAATAATGGCATTCAAGGCAAAAAAAAGCCCCAGTTCTATGGAAATCCATTTCTTGATTTTTCTCTTCAGCTTTAGGCATTCATAACATTAATTTACTGCTTGCATCTTGTGAGGATCAGATGCCATGCCCCCAAAATCTCAATCTTTAACCTGAACTGCTAAAAATACCCTCTCCCAGGTGAACTCTAGTTTCATGATAAGAGCTTTCAGATGTTGATCCTTTCATATGTAATCTCCAACATACTGGATAAACTTTCTAATTTTTTCCATTCAAGAAAATAATTGAGAGTGGATGGAAATGCCCCAGTATCAGTGGCATCTCATATTGGTATGTGAGACAAGTGATCAGCTCCTGAGCATGGTTGATGGCTGTGATGAATTCTAACTGGAAGGGAGTATTTCTCCTGCAGGCACAGTAATTGCCTGTGTCTCTAAGAAGGTAGGGGGTTAGGATACAATCTTTTATTTTTTCAAATACCTTGTGGTATGATATTGCCAAGTAAAATTTTTCATTTTGTCATACACCCTAAAGCTAGACATGGGTTTTAAAACCAGCCTGTGTAAACATTTCAGCAGTTTGTAAAGCAGCTATTATAGTAAGACCCTGAATACCTGCCCTAAGGTTGTGAAGACTGAAAGGTGACACATCACTGAACAGTTTGGCTGTAACAAAGTATTTTTGAAGATATTGTCTATAAGGTAAATAACTTGTCTAGGAAGGGTAGCAATATAAACCCAGGTGAAATACAGGAACATTTCAAGTACTCAGCAGTGCATTTCAGCAATTTTGCTTGTTCCTCTACACTGAAACATAGCATTGCAGGAATCACCTTAATATAGAGAATCATAGAATGGTTTGGGTTGGAAGGGAGCTAAAAATTCTCTAGCTCCAATGCCCCCACCATGGACAGGGATAGCTTTCACTAGACCAGGTTGCTCAAAGCCCCATCCAACCTGTATTTAGAAACTGCCACAGAGGGGACATTCACCACTTCTCTAGGCAACCTGTTCCAGTGCTTCATCACACTCACAAGAAATAATTTATTCCTAATATTTAATCTAAACCTGCCCTCTGACAGCTTGAAGTCACCCCCCCCTACAAATGCTTGTAAAAAATCCCTCTATATCTCTCTTAGGTACAGGAAGGCTGCTATAAAGCCTCCCCAGAACCTCCACTTCTCCAGGCTGAACAATCACCTGTGTTTGTTTCCATTCTACATCTGTAAAATGGGTTACCTGGATGCATATAGGAAATTGATAATAGTGGAGAACAAATTTTGGAGAGAATGCTGTCTAACCAGATGACAATGGAAGCATTACATATAATTTGACAGGGAATTAAATTGTCATACAATAAACATTAGCCTCCCTCTGGAGAGTTAACATACTTTAAAGTGTAATTTCTGCTTATTGATAGCCTTAAAAGAACCTAGAAATCTCATATGATGGTGAAGTTTACTCCTTCCAAGTTCTGGAAACTAGTTGCATCCATTAATTCTTTACATGCTTCATAATTTAGATGAAGTCATTCAATCAGTCAATTCAGTCAGCCTGAGAGTTTATTCAAATCTTGTGAATATTTAGAAATATTAGGTACATCAGCAGTGTGTGTTTAAAAGTATGTTTGAACACTGCTAAACATGTTCCAGGAGTGTTACAGGCATAAAAATGAGTCTGAAAAAGGAAACAACATTCTCTTCAAAGACTCTCCCTTACTCTCAAGAGTGCAGATGGAAGAAATGTGAGACACCAATGAGTGTCAGTGAATGCAAGTTTAATTGGAACAGCAGATGTTTCTCTACATCATAGCCACAAACACCTTCATTTTAAACACAATTTGGCCTTCTCCTCCTCTGAAAATGAAAATAAAATGCAAAAGAAGAAAGTAGGAAAAAACCCAGAGCTTCCCCAGTTTTGCTTTCTAAATACTCTAAGATAAATTTTTGAAGATTAATTTTATGTATGCCAAACACTATTGCTCTTTTTGGAAAATTTTTCCTATTTCATCCAAGGACCTTATGATGTTATCTGCTGAGCTTCCCTAGGACTTGATAATCCTTTGATTCTCTGCCAGCACTGTGTCCTTTTGTCCAGACCTGAGTGGTGTGGTTGGATTTGTAGTGGTGGTGAAAGAGTCCACATACATCCCCGTACATCTTGAACTGGTAGGGAACATTTTTTTCATTTCTAAGTATGCAAAGTAGTCCACAACAAAAGATGTAACTGGGCACTTTACTTCCCGTGAATTTTCAGATAAAGGAAATCACAGACTCTAGCTATTGGCTAAGAGGTGTTTTCCCAAAAGGTCTCTCTTACTTCCACAGGCAAACCCATCTTTCCTTTCTGTGTAGCTCATCATCCCTTGTAAATGGAGATGCCTTGTGATTATGGCCCTAATGGGGCAGTAGGAGAAAGCCCACACCATTGAGATCTTCAGTGCCCAAATCTAAGATATATGCCCCAGGAGAAAAAGGAAGAGAGAACACTAGCCAATCATTTGTGTGTTCAAGTAGTGTCACATCACATCAAAGGTCACTAGCTGTCCCACACCAGCTTCTTCCACATAAGGGGGGAAGTAAGATATAGTACAAAACCAAATAGTATGTCTCTATCTTATCACATTTTTCTAATGTGTTCTGTTTTCATTACAGGACTGATAGCACAAAAATAGCAATTTCTGCCATTTGCTTCTGTTGAAGGCAAACTAACCCACCCAGTTTATGCATACAGTTTGCTAACATTCCTGTGAGCAATAGCTTTGCTCTCAAAGATCAGCTGGGAAGCGATAATTGAGAAGCAATAACTTTTTACAGATCCTTGCCACAAGGAAGCTATATGGCAAGAGTGCAGGTTGTTGGGGTTTTTTTCGGATTGCTGCTCCTTCCTACAGTAATTTTCCTAATCAAAGTGGAGCTCACATTAAACACTGAAAATTTTGCTTAAAGGAAAATATACAGAATTTTTGAAAGCTCCATCAAAGAAACATTTTTGATTTCCCTTTTCATCACAAACAGGTTGAATGCAGCAGAAAATCTGTGGCACTCTGTTTCTCATTTTGAAATATGTGAGTAGTTTGATTAATTGTTTCATCTACAGGATGAATTGAAAGGAGGATTTT
>VYZP01014287.1:0-29448 GCA_013400635.1 Hypocryptadius cinnamomeus
ATAGCCTTTTAATTTTGGCTGTATTAGTCCCTTAATAAGATTACACAGAAAGTTCATAAATGGAATTTGGGATGCTTCCTCTAAAACTGCAGCAATTCCCACTTGCACATGGGACAGTTCTTCAAATGTACAACTCATGCTGTGTTCTACCACCTGTGGCTGTGACACAAATATGCACTTCTTTTACATTCTTCCTGTTGCATTAAAGCTACAGGTTGGCCCTGCAGAGTGAATTTATAATAGACAGCACAATTGCCAGCAGATCTGCTGCTTTCAAGCCTGTGAGATTGTGCTGATGACCACCCTGTAGTAAAAGCATGCAGATGAAACTCAACAATTATGCAAACGCGCATTAAAACCCCCAATAAACCTGTCATTGTAAAACCAGATTATAAATAATGCCAAGACTAAAATATTCAACCCACATACTTACATTTTACAAAGCTCTAATTAATAAACATTACAGCTCTCACCAATTTTAATAAGAATTGAGTGGAGCTGCCTTTTTAAAATCCAACTGCATAGTCCTCCATCCATTTCCTATTATTATCTCCTACTGTAATTCCTGAATAGGTGCTTGTTTGCTAAGAGAGGATTATCACCATTCACCATCATCAAAAATTACTTGCAGGGACTTAGATTTACCCATGCAACAAGAGGACCCTGAGGACCTTGTCTCTCCCAAATGACAGAGAGCACCTCAAAAAAGGAAGGTGGCTGGGACCTGCCTGGCAGCTGCTGCACTGGGATTCCAAGCTGCAGACTGATGGTTTTGATCATCCCCATAACTTACTGCAAGGAATTTCAGAATTGCTGTGATAAGATAGAGACTCACACTGGAAATAAATCAGGGAAGCTTTCAAGGATGGCTTCTATGTTTATGAGAGTTGCAATAAAGAAAATAAATGTGCAAGAGATATATAAATGTAATTTAATATCCAGCTATTACAGATATAGAAATTACCTCATTATACTCCTTGAAATCCATCTTTACTTATTCCTGATGCCAGAAAACTTACAAAGCCCTAAACAATGGCTAGGCTGTTAGCATGCTGAGACTTCTACTTTTCACACTGTCCAACATTATCTTCTGGTTCTGCATGTTCCTTCTCCTGCTGCTCTCATGCACTGCACAGGCTTTAAAACAGAGACTGCTTTTTTGATGGGGCTGTTTTAAAAGAGGGTTCATGAATGATGCTCCTAATTCCAAGAGAACATCAATTTTCAGCTCTGTCTGTGACATGTGGATTATGATCCTCAGCTCCTCCTTGGAATCCATTTGTCTCATTTCCACTTCTACTCTTAAACAGCCAACCTTATGGTAGCACAATTTCCTGTCAGGTCTTTTATTAGTCTTTGATCAGATATTATTTTAGGAAACCTGTCCAGATCAAGTTTCCTATTCCAGCATGTTTTTAAATACAGCAGTGCTGCCTTTGGGGAGAAGCCTGTTCTCAGAGACCATGGAGTGTAAGAGTTCTTCACTGGCACTAAAAAGGAAGGATGGAAGGATGGAAGGATGGAAGGATGGAAGGATGGAAGGAAGTTTCTCCCTGTCCAATCCAGCTGAAAGCTGATGAAAAAGCTGAACATTATCCCTGGCTTAGAATAGTTAAAAATATTTTCCTGCTGGAATTGCACTGAATCCAGTAGGGCACATTAATCTTTGGCCATCACTGTAGCAGTCCCAGTTCTGCCAGGAGGAACAGGCTTGTGGGCTTGTGCAGGTATTGGTCCAGGCTGATCCTCTGGTAGGAAAAGAACCTCATACAATATTCATTACTGGCTCGTCTCTGTCTTGATGCACATTATTAAGAGCTGCCTGGCCCTCCAGCAACATCTTCACAACAAAATTAAGAAACACAGCCAGCCATCATGTCAAAGTCCTAAGAGATTAAATATTCTAAGTGCAGCAGCACCAGGGTAAATTAGTATTGTTACCTCCTGACCCCCAGAGCTGCACCCAATGCTGGCTTTAAACAATAAAAATAATGAGATTTTTAGATTCCATTTATTTTGAAACAACAACTGGCAGCTTGAAAGAAGAAAACATGTTTTGGCAAATAAAGTTGACATTGACATTTTTAGTAAAGAATAGCTTTATGGTGCCTTGTCACTGGGCAAATCTGAAGAATCACTGCTGCCTCTGATGTATGATGTTTTTCACAGGGACAGTGTATGTATGAGTAATAAAGAACATTTAGTACAGTTTGTATCTGCCTTTAACAGAGATGTTCAGAATATTTAAATAGAAACCAAAACATTTCTAGCATTGAAGTCTTCAATGCATTTTTAAAATATTTAATCTTAAAAAAATAAGTTGAAGGCTGATGCATGATAAAATTCCATCCTAAAACTATGCCAGTGAGAAGCCTTGACAGATGGAAGTAGGATGACAGAACCACATTCATTTAGTTGGGTTGGATTCCCTAGTATTCCCAGTAAAGGGCAAAGTCCAATTTAACAGTTTTGGAGAGAGTTTTTGGGGGGTTTTGAGGTTTGTTTTTTTTTAACACACTTGAAAATGAGACAGTCAGTAGGAAAAGAACATTTAAGACTATATTGGACTATGCAAATGCTTTCAGAACTGTTCTGTCTTTTCCTGCTCCAGACCACACAGCTTCTCTAGCTTTCAATTTCTCCACCTGAAAAGTGGGGACAGCTTGCCATAAGAGAAGTGACAGAATTTGCTTTTATTAATCTCCCTCTCAATTGATTTAGAGACCATATGGAGTTTAAAACAAAAAGAAGTCCAAACCAAGAAAAACAAGGAAAACCAAAGTGTTAGGAGGCACCAAAAGTGCAATGGTGAGAGGAGGTGCAGGTAGGCAGAGACATGTAGGTAATGACATGCCCACATATTCATCAACCTTTTAGCTCTAGATGCTGGGAAGACATTCTCTCTTATTCATTAATTCTGTGGTGAGCAGACAGATTAAGCATTTTTTCCCTATTAATTAATCTTGCTCTGGGCTATGAAATTGAAAAGCTTCATTTATTTATATATTTATTCATTTTGAGGGAGAACAATTTCTCAGCAAAGACCTCACCAGTGAAACTGCAGCATCAAAGCCTCTGGCCAAGCTCCCAAGCATTCCATACTGTGCCTGCCTTCAGCCACCACATCACGATATAGAATTACAGACACAGATCACTCACTGCTTCTGATACTAAATACAGGGAGATGTTTTACACTGGGGGCTTGATTGTGGTACAGACATTAATACCAGCCATAAAGGACAGATCACATCCCACTGATATAAAGGAAATGTGAAATGGATCAGGTCTGAAATTTCCTTTGTGCTGTTTACTATTATATATTATATCCAACACACATCCAGTGGTATCAGCTCACAAAAAAATCCTGACATTAAATCCTTTCATGTCCACTGAGCTTCTTTTGATTTACATAAACCAAAGATGAGCAACAAGCAGTGTGTGGGCTGTCCAGCCCTGAGCAAGTGTTTTATTGGTGGTTTTATTGCCCTCCACCCCTGAAGCTCACAGAGCCCAGGAGGACAAGACTGAGCTTAGCAAGGACCTGCTTTGGCCTGAAATCCTGGGCTTTCAGCTGCTGCTTAAGAGAGTGTTGCAGAGAGCTGCACTGCTGCCTGTTAGCACACTTTGTTCAACACAATTAGTACAATTCCCTGCCAGAGAAAACACTAAGGGATAGCTCAGTGACAGACTGGGGTTATTCAACTCTTGACAAAGGGTTAGGAGAATTCTCTTGAACCAGTAATTGTCTGTCACATGAAATACTGCAACTTCTTGAGGACAGGAGGAGGACGCCATAGCATGAAGTGGATTAGGGCAGGAGGAAGCTAGAGGTAGGCAGGTTAATAGAGAGGAATCCAAATGGGCTTCCCACAACAGTCTAGGGAAGAACGGACAAAAAAATGAAGAATAGACGTTAATAAGGACCTCAAATTTTTCTGATGTTTGTAGGTAAAATAACTGAAGCTGGTTTCCTTCCAAGTCTTCAAGATTTTTGAGGTCAGTATGTGCACAGGGAACTTCTGTGGTATTGCACAGAGGGGCCTCAGAGGAATTGGCACATGAGCTAAAACAAGACAGAATGGCATAGGAAGAATAATGTATTGTTTGTGGTGACAACATTGACTACACTGTGAAAGGAGACTCACACCATCAACACATCACCCCAAAGCTCCAGAGCCCAATCTAGACAAGGTGCCACTGTTCCCTGGCTAACTGGAGGCAGGGGAAGTGGATTGCCTGGAAAATGTTCTGCAGGTTTGGTTTGAGGAAAGGAGATGTAGGAAGCCTTCAGAAGGGGCACACCTTTTTCAAGTACATGAGTGCACAAGTCAGGTTTGGAACAGAGGGTAAGGAAGGCTTAAAGTGAAAATTTATAATTTAATCTTGTAATGGAGCCAGAAGAGACGTTCACAGCACACATTTTATTACTAGCTTTAACTGGTCACAGATCCAACTACTGATTACCACTAAATTAATTGTTGATGAATCCTTCAGTATGTATCTTACAGTCCTCTTTTCTCCCCCATGACACTTTCCTAAATTTTTTGTTCTCAATGCCTGAATGGAGCATTTATCTACAACAGGACCCTGATCTTGACTGGGAGAGGGAGCTGCTTCCACCTGTCACACACAGACAGGACAAGTGATAACAGCAGTGATAAGAACAGAGCATCTTCATAACACCCACTCTATGTAGGACATAAATGAATACATCAGATTATTCTTTAAATAGCCTACTCTAAATTTAGATGAGTGAATGCTGCCACATAACACTAATGCTAATGGAAGAGCTGGATACCAGGAGCAGACGGCGTTGAGAAAATTCTCTGCCTTGAAAATGTTAATTCATTTAATTGCCACTAATTGCACATAGCATCAGTGCAAATTCAAACACGAGAACTGAACAAGCAGTTCTGAGCCTGACCTTTGCCAGGTAAAACCTTCAGTTTAAGGAAAATCTGTCTCAGAATCAGCAATGTATTCTCTTTCATGCTCACCTAGCTTTCCAAAGCACGCTGCAGACGTGCAGAAAAGCCCAATACTAAGATAAATGTAGCCCAAATTCATCTCAAGCAAAGTGCAATTTCTGTGGCACACACAACAGTTCTGAGCCACATCTTCCATCACCTCGTTCCTCAACTGCATGATTGTGAACTTGCAGCAAACGTGGTGGTGTCTTAAAATGGCCAGAGAAGGAGCATTTCTATCCACTCCTCCAAACCACAGCAAATCCTGTAATAGATAATTCAGTTTTATGGTTGGACTTTTCCAACCAAACCATACTATGATTCTATAAAAATTCCTAGCCCAATGGGATTTTGGGGGGCAGAAAATAGAGAAGACCCCTCTGTTTTATGGAATGAAAAGCTGAGATCTGATAGCCAACAAGACACTGAACAGTGCCATGATGGACACAGTTTGGTATGCTAGAAGAAAATTCTTTAGTCTTTGGGGAATTTATTGTCACAAGCCAGCTGCTTATACTGGATTAGAAAGGGAATTAGAAAATACACAACCCAATTAAAAAGTAATGTTTGTTTGTTTGCTTCTTGCAGTTCTTTTGCTCTTTCATACTAATTCCTTCTCTTTTTCATTTTTACTGAATTCAATATTAATATTGATATTCACAAATAAATCCCAAGATTCATGTCTTTTTAAAATGCCTCTAGCATTTTTCCCACCATGGGCTGACCCTGCAGCTGTGAATGGAGCTGCTGCAGCTTCCAGCAGCTCAGGACACAGCCCCAGGCACAGCTTCAGTGGGAGATGAACACAGTGACCTTTCCAGAACACCAGACCAAAATGAAAAGGTGCCCCAGCCTTTCAAGCAAGGACACTGAAAGGAATCAATATCACTTTGCACAGATTTACAGCAAAGCTGAAGGAAGGATCATGCCGAAGGCAAGAAAGAAGAATTTTTCTCTGTGTGTTTTTCTGTTGGCTAAAGTTGGAAATGGAGCTGGCATGTAACAAATGCTGGTAGTTAACTCTGCTACCCTCTGGAATGGTCCATTAAAATAACAAGGACAACAACAGATGATATTTCAAAGTAGCACTGAAATTCCAGCAAATAAACTGTAGGACTGACTGTAAATTCCTGCACAGACTTTAAAAAATACCCATCTCAGATTTACCAGATTTGAGGGTAAATTCCCATTTTCCATCAAAGTACGGCAAAATCAAATGACACAACTCTTTAGACCTATGAATTTTCTGTTGCTTTTAGAAATAAAAAGGTTTTTAAAAATTCTTCCTTGTTGAAAAGAAGAAAGAAATCCAGTAATTTATTAGGTTCCTTTAAAACCTGTGAAAAAATTTTCAGCTAGAAAGCTTGTGGCAGTCTACTTATTTTTACTTTCATGAAAGAACTCACATGATTAGAAAAGAAACACAAACATTCCATACTGAGTTGAAAGAAAAACTTCAAATAAGAAAAGAAGAAATAGGAAAAACTCTCCAAAATTATGGTCTAGAAAATTCCATTAGTCTTCAGATGAATAAAATGATAATATTCAGATGATAATACTTGATCAGATGATAATATTTGCATCCTATTGTCACATCTGACATTTTGAATGGTTCCAATCCTGATAACTTCTCGATTTGGGAAGTTTATACAGAACAAGGACTCATTCAACACTTACATATTTGCAAGTCCCATTTTTTTTCCATTTTTTTTGCCATTTTTGCTGTCATCCCCCAGCTGGGCCACCTGGCTGCAAAGGGGCTCTGCTGCAGCTCTGCAGCACCCTCAGCTGCACTCTGGTGAGCTCAGCAGGGCAAGGCATTTGAATTTTAAATTGCAGCATTCCCTCCATCTTTCAAGTTATTCTTGTTTAATGCTCAAAGCCAAGAAAGTCAATTGAAACTTAATTCTCTTCTTCTTTGATTTATAGCAGCTGTGGATTAAGAAGCTGATTTGGGACAGATTCAATTGTTTCCTCACTGAAAAAAACCCCAAAAACATAAGAGCTTTTCTAAAGGTTTGCACCTTGAATAATGGTTCTGTGTGTTTTATTGTATTGCACCACTATATTTTATTAGAAAGCATTATTCAACCCTTATTTCCTGGAATTTCACCATGGCCCATTAATGTGTTGTCAGAACATGGGAGTGACTGAACAGAACTCTGTGCTCAAGACACATGAGGACAAAGGGCTTGGCTGACCTGGGACTGCATCCATTGAGAAACAGACTTCAGGCACCCCAAAATGGGCCATATCAATTCACTGCAACACTTAGTAGGATTTTTTTTCAAATAAACTTTTAGAAAGTGACTTTGTTTCAAAATTTTCACATCTTTCCACACTTTCAAGTTTTAAATTTCCAAATGATGCCCTGACATGAAGTGGGCCAATTCTGACTCTGAAGAACTTTCACTATATACATATATATTTATATATGGATTTAACTATATATTTTAGTGAAAAAGCTTAAATAATTCATTTTGGTCTGGATATTTCTCTTTACCAATGTTTTGATTTAGTCCACAAAGGAACAAACAAACCAATTATTTGTATATCTCCAGTCTCCTTAGTAAAGCCTTCCCTTTTCAAGTTTATAGGACACAGCATGCTTCAAAACAACCCACTCTGATCTAGGGCTTAAAGAAAAAGACGTTTAGTTCATATAAATCAATATACCCTCAGTGAGGAACATGAAACTGTGCTTTCATGCCAGGCCAGGAACCTACCTGGTTGTACTATCTCAATTCAGAGTAACTTTTTGTTTGAAAATGTATGTGTTTCATCACTCACAAATATTCAGTTAAAAAAAATAATTACAGAAAACACGAATGCTGTATTTCCCTAAAATATGAGCATTGAAATGCACAAAGTATTGGAAGATAGGGACGTGCTGTACAAAAAGTAGGACCCCTTGACAAAAGAGGAATGCTTTGAAAAGATAAAGGGAAGATCAATATGTTCCATCTTTATAGGCTCTCATCTTGTATTCTCCTGCAGTCCCAAGTCAAAGCCTACTTTTGTCTGTAGTCTAACAAAGAGTATTGGTGTTATGAAAGGTACAGTGGCTCCTTCTTTATGCTCCCTGATAACTCATCATTAACAATCAGTCTGAGATTCAAAACAGCTTTTTCTTCACCTGCCTGGCTCCCCTGGCAGAGCAGCCCAGGCTCCCTGCGAGGCTGTTCCCTTTGGCTGATCCCTCCCTGCAGAGCCTGCCTCAGTTCCCTGCCAACAATGGCCACAGCAGAAAGCTGGGGCAAAATAAATCTGTTTATCTGATGTACCAGGGACTGCCACACCTGACAGCTGTGTTACACACTGAATGAAAAACACGACTCAAAAATACCTTCCCCACAGGAGAGGATGTGGCAAACCCATTCCCATTGACCAGAGCTGCAAACACAAGGTGCTGGGGTGGTGCCACATCTGCCCCGAGGATGTGCTGCCTTGGCACAAGCAGCTCTCAACAGGTAAATATCACACAGCCCTCTCAACAGGTAAATATAAACCAGCCCTCTCAACAGGTAAATATAAACCAGCCCCTCAAGTGCAACCCACAGCAATTACAGAACAAAGCTTGTTCTGAGAGAAGTACCAGGGTGTGACAGCAATCACTTGTATATAGAGAGGCACCACTTTCTTCCATTTTCACCTAATTATCTGTATTTAAGCTCTGCCTGTTTACAAGGAGTCATGCAGGATGGAAAAGGAAGTACAAAATCACACTCGCCTCTTCCACAATAACTTAAAATAGCTTCCCTGGAAACACAGAGTCCCTGTGATATTCATTCCTTAGTGTCTCAGCCAAGAAAACTTTACCAAGTCCTGAGTCGTGAGGCACACTGTGACTCTGTTATTTTTGCTTGTATTTATAGCAAGGTTTTCCTCTCCAGTTAAATAGCATTGGTATTCAGCACTATTTTGAGAGTTTCTGGAGGAGTTGTGGGGAGGAGGAAGGGACAGGGGATGGTGGGTGGTCTGTCTGGGAAGAAACATCCCTCCATTAACTCATGGCAAGGCAACTTGCTGGACCACCTACATGAGTTGTCACTTTCTGTCTCCACAAACAATTCACTTAAGAAAAATGAATTCTCTTCAAACCCAGACAGATTGATTTCTTTCTTTCTCATGTGTCACCATTCTGGCCCATCACAATTACATCAGGAGCAGGCTGGTTAGCTCAGAACATTCTACAGCTACTGCACAAGTAAAAAGTGGGGTGTTAGTGGGTGAAAATGAACTCATGCAAACACAATGTTTGTCAATCAGAGCAGCTACACTTACAGAAGCCCAGAGCTGGAGGCAGTGGAATGTCTTTGTTTCATGTCTGAATCCCAGAATCCATCATTATAACATCAGGGATTGCAGGAAATCAGAAAATCCTTTTCCATGTTGGCTCTGATCATAAAACCCCAGCACTATGCACTCATGCAGAAGCCCATGAAAGTATAAGATGGGCTTTTCTAATCTGAAAAATCAGTCAGGACCTTCACCTGCTTGCTGCCCACCTGTCCCACCTGAGGAAAGCAGGGTGCCCACCCCATGCAGAGCCTGGGGCAGCACGAGGAGACTCGCACTGCTTCCTTAGCAGAGGCTGGAAATCAGACTTGCTTTATCCTGACATAATTGCATCCATTTCTTGTGTTACAGCAGATAAGGAAGTAGCCAGCAGGACAACAGAGTAAATGATGCCCACAACCAGCCTGCAACTTGCAAACACACAAAATCACCTTCTTTAGAAACTCAGAACTCTGCTAGTTGAAAGCATGAGTTCTTGATAAGGAGGCAGATGTATCCTTGGAAGAAATGCTAAAAAGACAAAATCCTTTTGCTGCAGACAAAGAAAGGCTCTGAGGACTGAAACCCATTTCTTATCTTCCAGAGAACTGTTTTGTCTGGATGCTATTAGCACAGCATTCCCCTGAACATTTGTAAATGTCATTTACAAACTCTGGCACAATTGTTCTTTGCAGAATAGATTACAGGGTCCAGACTTCCTCCTTTCTGAGCCCATGCTCTGTGTTTAGTAAGGATGTTGATATTGTGTTTTTCAGTTCATGACCCACGTGCTGCGCAGTAACAAACACAGCTGAATGTGTGATGTGGGACATACAGAGCATCCCACTCCCAGTTTGAGAACCTGCATTTCTCTTCTCCTAGAGCTTCCCTCGAAGCCACCACTGATCCTGGCTGGATCAGAGAAGTGGGCTGAGCCACAGGGAAGCTGCCTAAATTCCCTGTGCTCACAACAGTCTCATGCACACAGGGATTTCTGGCCCTTTTCAGGGCTGTCTTCACATCTGGGTTGATCCCTGGCCTCCTAATGTAACATCAATTTGCAGTATTTTTGATATTGGTTTTATTTTGTTTCTGCCAACAATATCACAAATAACAACTGCTGTTTACACAGACCAGATTGTCATTTATGTTGTCTCCTCAGAGGTACTAAGGCAGACAGAAAGGGAAGTTTTGATTTTGATCCTGTGCTAAGAATTGCACATTTCTTGACCCAAATCCTGCCTGCAGAAAGATCTGAAATTCATGCCAGTAGTGTCCATTAAAGAGGTATTTGACACGCCTCATCTCCATTCCCACTTAAACAAAACAGGGCCCAGCTACCACACCATAGCATCTGATCAGCAAAAAATGAGGTAAGAACAAGAGCAGACATGGCAAATAAAGCTCTTGGGATGGCACACTCCAGACAGAATTCTGTTCTGGATTTAATTGCTGCGTGCAGGCAGTCTAGGAATATAGAATACAAGTACTGGCTGCTTCACCAGCCATTCATATTGGGCTGTATCTCCTTGCTTAATTTTAAAATTCCAGTTATCAAATAAACATGCTGAACTCTGGGCCACAAGAAGCAGATGCTGTATGTTTACTTCTACTTTGAGCTGTAAGGTGTGTTTTTTCCTTGGTATTTTAGTGACAATGTCCAACTCTGAAAGGCACTGTCTGTTTATTAATTTCAAAGGAAGAAAGGGAACTCTCTGTTGAATTAATTAATTTCCTTCATTTCATGCAAGGCTTCAACTTCACAGTTTGTGATCAAAGAAAGGACATCTAAAATAATGTTAAATATGGTTTAGGTTTTACAATGTGCTATCTGCTAGTTTGGTTTCCACTCCTCTAACAAATCTCTTGCAAAAACATCATGCAAGGGCTCTGCAAAACACCATGCAGGAATGACAGAGAGGGCACTGGAACCAATGCTGAAACCAAACAAAATTCAATTACTGCCTTATTATTGCCAGTTCAGAACTGAAACAGCAGAACATCTCCTAAAAACAACCCTCTCCAACCTCCTCGAAACCATCCATGAACAAACACCTTCAGCAAGGGGACTAGTACCATTTCTTCTAGAAGAATCCAAAGTCAGGTGATTCCCAAATGCTGCCAGGTACCAGATTCTGTACTGGTGACATCTGAATTTCTCTTGGAGCTGCAGTGAGCAGGTCCCAGCCAGAAGGGAGTTTGCTCCCTCAGCACACTCCAAAGGTGTGGAGCTGGTGAAACTCCAGCATCAGAGACTCCACTGATTCCAGCCCAATGCAGAGAATTATGTCATGTTTGCCAAAATATTAATGTGTGTTATGCTCCAGCATTAACTCAAAACATTTCTTAATCCAACGGCTAATCCAAACAAACAAATTAGTATAATTGGAGAGTTGTGCTTGCAAATACAAAGCACAAAGAGAGGGAACATGAATTGTCTTGTTGTCATTCCTCTCAGGCAGCATGTGCAGCTAGTTCTGCTCCTTGCAGTCTGAGCATACTGGTATAATTGATGGCAACATTTATCATAACAGCAGCGCAAAAGCATCAACTGCTTGATGAATTTAGTTACTTCTGCCCAGAAGTGAAGCTGTGATTGGACCACTTTATAAACATCAAACTGCTGTAGACCTGGTCTGATGTTGTTGATTGCACGAGGGGAAAAGAGGGGGAAGAAAAAAAGAAATAAAAACAGAGCAAAAAAGCCTTGATTGGGAGGCTGTAGGTGCAATGAAAAGACAAATGTCTTTCATTAGAGGAAAATAACCATTACTTTATCTAATTAAAAAAAAAAAAAAAAATGACTCTTGCATCCATGATCAACAGCTGCAGCATGTTCTGCTGCAGAGTTTAGTCCTTTCTCTGGCAGGTTTTTTCTCCCCAGCCCACAGTACTCCTGGAGGCAGAGAACTGTACAGAAAGTACCAACCTTCCAAACTAACATGACAAGGACACTGGGCTTAGCAAGGCAAAGCCAGGAACCTCACCACATTCCTATTTTGTCATCTCTTGTCTTCCACAGAGAAATATGGGGTCATGTTCTCTTTGCCCTGACACAACATAGCCATCTAAACCTATGCAAAACTCTGCCACTTTTCCTGGATGGATTCTGCACTTTTTGTCCCCAGATGGAAGTATATCCAATAGGAAATAGGTCCAGTGGCTTTACATTTGCTAGGTTTCCAGACTGTATCTCTAAAAGGGTCTGAAAACACTGCTTGAGATGGAATGGTCTGCCACGCTCAGTCTGCACACTAATTAAGTATTGTAGTTTTTCAAATAATAGTTAAACAAAATTTTCCTTTTTCCCTGGTTGGCTCCTTTGACTCCCCTCTGAGAAGCACAGAGGACAGCAGTATCTGGAGATGAATTTCAAACATCCAGTTGCTGTTTGGAGCAGTCTCTATCCAGTCTACAGCAGAGCCAGCAGCATCATCACAGGATGATTCACAGACAGGGAAACAACACGAATGCCATTACAGGCTTCTGCAGGGTAAAGAGTTCACCCTTAATGAGATCTTAATGTCTTATAACTCACTAGATAAAATTCAGTTTATGATATTATGCTAAGATACCAAAATGTAGTCAGCCCTGATACAGTCAGGCTCTAAAGTGCATAATTAAGACTCAGTGCTTCAAACTGCTGAGAAACTCAGATCTGATTGAGGGTAGATTTTTTTTTCCCTTAAAATAATAGGTTCTGTGCTCAATGGTGTCAACTTTCACAGCACTGGGACAAGGAATTCCAAACATGCCTTGCAAAAAATCAATTTAAAAGCACACAGAGGTACATCCCAAAGGAAACAGTGGTGAGCTATCCTCCAGAGGCTGTGCAAGCTAGTAAGGGTGAACATTGTGTAGGGCAGAGACCAATGTGCTCCACAAGCAGTGAAGCAACTGCCAGCTGCTGTGTCAGGCCCCAAGCAGAAATAAATGGGATTTCAGAAGCATCTCAGGCCTCAAGAGCACAAAGGTAACTCCATTTCTTTGTTGTTTGCATTCTTTAATGACTTGGGAGCTTTATAAAATTCCTGCTGAAACCTTTTAAATCCCCTTCCTAATTATGCTGCATCTAGCTCTGAGGAGGCACACACAAGGCACTTTGTTGGAGAGAGTGGTACAAGCACCATGCTCCCAGTAACAGCCTGGGAAGGAGAATGGGAACAAGCACACTGCCTCCTGAGTGCCTGCAGGACCAGCCTTTAATGAATCTAAAGATTATTTTTATGAGTGGGACTTGAGTCCCCTTTATGTTTTATGCAGCACTTCCAACTCCAGGTCAGTGTCACACAAAGAACAATAAGATAATCATAGTAATAAAATGCTAATCTATCCCATTAACCTCTGCCTGGAAAATTGCAGCAGACCTGGCTTCCAATGACAATGCAGGGAGGCCTGAGGAAAGGGCAGATTAGAGAGATTCCAGCACAGGGAAATAACCCACCAAATCCTGCTGCATCCAGTTGCTAATGTTATACACCCCATGGAAAATTGGATGACAGCAGCAAGAACTGCTGGTGGCACAGTTTCCATCCTGGCTGCTGAGCACAGGAATTGAGTGAGCCCAGGGCAGCCCAGCCATGGAGAGGGATGGCTATTAATGGAAAAGAAAAGCCTGCATAACTAGGGGTAAGCAGTTTCCACCACAGTCATCGCTGTTCAATGAAAGGCACAGCTGCACCTTTCTCTGAGTTATCAAAGATTATTTCAAAAGAGTACAGAATGGCATTTACAGCAAGATACATCCCACCCTCTCTTCTGTTACTCTGTTCTACAAAGCACTGGGATGTGGTTCTCTCCCTTTAGCAAAAGCCTCTGGGCCAAAATATTGCTTCCCACACGAGGTGGCTGCTCACAGGCAGCCTGGCTTGCCCAAGTCCTTCAGAGGCTGGGCTCCCTTTGGCAGAGGCAGAGAGGAGACAGATTTCCAACAGCTGCAGTTGGGACTCAGAGGAGAATTTAAAGTCTCAGACAAATGTCTTGGTAGATGAACCAAGGCTGGCTCTGCTTGCCCCTGCTAAAGGGAGTCAGCCCAGGCCTGGCTGTGCCAGAGCAAACAAATGCTGTGGATGCAGGAACAGAGCACAGCATGAGAAAACCACAGAGCAGGTCCTGTGGTTCCCCTTTCAACATGAATCTCATGGTTACTTCAAAAACCCTGTGAAGGAAGGCAAAGGGACTCTCTCTACTGGCTTGCAAAATTCAAGAGGCTTTCAACTGCAAGGAACAAATATCTATCAAAGACAATTATTTTTGCTTTTAGTATAAGTATCTCCTTAAAAAGTATAACCACAACAGCACGTGGCAGCTGAGGACTTTGCTTCCTCCACACTAACAGCACCTCTGCTGTAATCTTTGCTTTCCTTCCCTTTTGCATGACAGAATGTTCAATGACAGAATGAAAAGGCAATGGCATTTCCATGTTCTTACTGCTCTTTTCACTGAATATGAAGGAAAGAGTTCCTCTGAGCCACATTTTGGAAGTCTGAGCAGCTCTTCCAGCCCCAAAGGCAGCAGAGGGGAGCTGAGGGATCAGGAGCTGGATGTACAGATGGCCAGCTGGCTGGACAGCTCAGCACAGAGCTCGGGAGGCAGATGGGTGCTGTGAGAGGAGCAGCACAGACCAGCCTGGCTGCACTTGCTGGCACTGCTCACAGGCATTTCAGGACAGGTACCAGGGCCCATCACCAGTGTTGCTATGAGCTGTTCTGTCTGACATGCACACACCCTCTCACAGAAGAGAAAACCCCATCCACCATGGTTTGCAAAAAGTCCTCAACACCATCAGAGTGAATCCTTCCTTCATATTCAAATACACTTTCGAGGGATACTTTATCATAGTTTTAATAGGGTTTTTTTCATCATTAATATAGCTTATAACTATTAATACTCTTTCTACATTATTTAACTATTTCACAAGCTTGCAAAAGCCCAGCCAATTAACAGGCATTTTTCTGCAAACTATTAATAACCTCTCAGGTATGCAAGATTTTATGCAAGCAACAGTGGGATGTACAGCTCAGGGCAACACCAGGACCACACAGTCAGAGGCAGGAGGAAGGCACAGAGCTGCCAGTCACACTTCCTTAGCTGGATCTGCTGAGGAAGGAAGACCTTCCCCCTGCAGGAGATGGAGTTTTCCTGCAAAGGCACAACACTACTGACCACGTTAGAAGGGCATGAACAGTTTTGCTGTTTATTTTCCATTGTCTTTCTGCTAATTTCTTCTCTCTGCTGTCTTTCTGAATGATCTCATTCACTTTCTCCTACTTCACACACCAGAAGGATCACTAAGAATCACTTACCCTCCAGCCTGAGGAGAAAGGGGAGCAATGCTTTGAGGAGCTCTGAGCTGCTGCAGTCAGAGAGGAGCCTCAGCTTGGTCCAGGATCCCCTGTGGCCATGGCAGCACTAATCCCTGGGGAGATGAGCTCTCCCAGGTTCCTCTTGCCTTTCTGGGGAGCTCTGCATCCTACCCTGAACTCTGATGGAGCTGCACCACAATGAGGAGTGACTTTAGACCCAAGCTGAGGATGCTGTGCACCACATCTGCAGGTAATGTGAACGAGCACCAACCTCATGGCAGATTTATGCTAGCTGAGATATCTGCTTTCTCCCCAGCCCATCTTGCAAGAATAAAGCATTTTCTTTCCTCAGCCATGAAACACTAGCAGGGTTTGCAGGGCTGTGTCTCCAACTCCCTCCAGAGCCAGCCCTGCCTCCTGAGGCTGCAGCAGTCTCACCCAGAATGTTTGGTCTTTTAATTCAATTCCCTTAAACCAACAGCACTGCTGAGGCTTTCCCCTTCCATTCTCATTAGCAGACCAAATATGTTCTAGAATGAATTGCATAATTGTATCAGCAAATCCATTTTCTCCTGCAATTTTTTTTCCAGTTTCCCAAACTGCGGGGCTTCTTTTTCCCTGCAGAACTCCCCAAAGAGATGCCACAAAGCAAAGCAATCATGCAAAAAGATTTATGACAGTCATTTGTATACATGAGTATGCTCACAGACATTCAAGTTCCCTCTTCTGTCTTCTCCTTTTATTTAGTGTGAAAGCACAAGCTGTTCCCAAGTCACATTTATACATTTTTCATAAATCAGATACACTACTCATATCATTTTAAAGATGGACATGAGGGGGGTTTGTGTGTTTTCTTGTTTTCAGGGTCCCAGCATACCTTATGCTTTGCCTGAAGTCTTTAGAAGAGCATCAAATTTAACCAAAAGTGACACTCGCCTCATCATTAACCATGACCTGGACTGAGCCTTTGCTCAGTGTAGGACTAGCACAGAGAGAGGGGCCTGGGGAAGGAATGGTGCTGCAGACACAGCTCCTGCCTCCCCATCCCTTGTCTGATCCTGCAGCTCTCAGCAGGTACAGGCTGCTCTCATGGAGTCACCTTCCAGGCTGCATTCCTGCTCAGGAAAAGCAGGACACAGAGCTGAGCAGTTACACCCCAAAAAGAGCATGACAGGAGTTCCTGCAGGGCTCCACCACAGCCTGGCTCTTCTTTACCATTAAACCAGATCTAGTTAAAGCACATGATTCATGAAAACTTATAGAGATTCCTGGAGCTGCTGTGGATTTGGAGGAAAAACACAGACATCTCCTCTAGGTTTTCCCCCATCTCAGTTTCCTATTTGCAAGTGCCTGCCCTATTTTATAACACCACACAGCAAATGTAGAACATTTGTTAGAAACTATTTCATCCTCAGGTTCTTCTCCTCAACCCATGTTATTCTCCCTGGAAAAATAATGAAAGCTGAATAAATTGGGAAGAAATGTTTATTTTTGCCCTAAAAACCCCAGCAGTATGCATACATCTCATCTTACAATCTGCTGGAAGAACAAGCTTGATTAGCCCATGTCTGTCTTGTGCTGTCCTTTGCTTTACTCTGTGCAAGGTAAAGGAAGAAAATGCTCAAAATCAGAAAAGACAGGTTCAAGTTGGAACCCTGATGTCCTGGATGGAGTTTGGGCTGCCCTGTGATGCAGGGAGAGTCCCAACATTTGCACAGGTTCCCTGAGTGCCACAAACCCAGAGGATGTCCATGGTTGCATGTTACAGATCACAGGCACACAACAGAGAGGACTGGAAGCAGCAGGCACCTGCCTTGCTCTGCTTTGACAACTCTCCTGTGGCATTCACATTCTCTGGAAAAATCCCTTCGCCCAGAATTTTTCTCCTGAGAAGCTGAGAAGACTCAGAGAAAAGGAAAACAATTTTTATCCCATTTGCTACTCCTGTGTTTTGCTCATGTGGACTGTGTTTGGAGATCACCCACAGGTGATTGTTTCATTGGACTCTGCTGTGAGTTGTTTTCACTCATTGGCCAAGCAGTGCCAAGCTGTGTTGAGACTCTGGAAAGAGTCATGAGTTTTCATTATTATCTTTTTAGCATTAAGTAAGTATCTCTTCTGTATTCTTTAATATAGTATAGTATTCTTTAGTATAATATAGTATAATAAAGTAATAAATTAGCCTTCTGAGAACATGGAGTCAGATTCATCATTGCTGCCTTGGTCAGGGGTGCTCTGCAAATACAATACTCTCCACTCTGATCACATCAACATCTAAAAACCAGGCAAATGGCAGAATCCAGGACAGAACCCTCCCCTGCTCTGCATCCTTTCTGCACAGGCACACAGCCCCCTGAAGGGCTTGGCAGGGGGCACTCAAACCACAGCACATCGTTTGTCCTGCTGAGGAGCTCAGCTCATTACAGCACAAACCGGACCCACAGAAGCACTGAGTGAGCTCCTGAGCAGAATGTCTGCCCTGTTACCCAGCTGAATGCTTCCTAAGAACTACCAGAAAATATCAATCTCCTGTGTTCCTGGGAACGTGCAGCACAGGGACCTGAAGGCCAGGGAAGACTTCAGCCCTGCAGAAATATTTCAGTGCTCAGCACAGAACCTCCTCTTCCAGCTGCTCTCTCAGGAAGCAAAGCCCAGCCAGGATTTGACTGACATCAGTCATCCAGAGCACACAGATCCATCTTTATTTGTGTTTATCACATGTTTTGTGCTACTTAAGGCAAGTGTCTTTTCTGCTGCAGCAGAACTGCCAGAATTAGGATTAGTTAGACAATTTTTTTTTTTTTCTTTCTTGGGGAGAAGTTGAACAAAGCGTTTTTCATTCTTGTCAAATGTACATTTACAAAACACTGGCATCTATTAGACACAAAAGATAAAGAAGGTGACATTAAGAGCTGGGTAAAAAGAGAGTTTGGGCTGTTTCCTGTGAATAAAAGACAAAGAATTGCTAGACAAAAGCAGATACTTTCTGAAAACATTTCATTTAATTGGATATAAGCAGTTTGCCTGATGATGATGTTTGCCTGGTGATTATGTTTTCCTAATACACAGGATGCTGAAGCTCTGTTCAGAAAGGCTTTGAAATGACACTGAAAATGCCATTTCTGTACAAGAGCAGTATCAGAAAATGTTCCATATTTTAGCAGTCCAGAGTATCAAGATCACTCAGCAATGGAAGGTGGTGAAAGGAAAAGGCTATAAAGTTATCAAAACAAGAGGAGAATATGTCCAGATTGGAGAGAACTGTGAACAGAAAGTCCCTTTATTTTTAAATACTATGTTATTAAAAGCCTAGCATGACCAAATTGTGCTGAAATTATTGCTAAGTGTTGAAAGAATAAAGATGAATATGACAAGAAGAAGGGAAAAACAAATCACACATTAGGAAAAAAACAGTTTCTAACTGACAGCAATTAAACCTGGGTATGAAGGTTAGTCTCCTGATGTGATTTTATTTCTAATCACTGCAAAAGTGGCTGTGTGAAGCTGTAAAGCCAGTCAAAATGTGTCTATCTCAAGATCTATGGATTATACACTTGGCAGATTATTTCTTACAGGGACATTATCAAGCTGCTGTTCCCAGTGCTCTTTTAAATAATCCTGTAAAGATAACAAGTAGTGCTCTAATTAAAAACATTCTTTTCCATCATGTAAATCACTTTAAAGATATCTGTGATTGATATGATGGACATTACAAATTCTGGTAGCACCCACCCAAGCCTGTGCCAGCAGCACGCTGGTATATAATTTTATCTAATTGATCAATTAAATTAAAATAATCTTTGAAACAAGCTATAATAAGAGTTGTATAATTCCAGTGCTACCTATTATATTCCTTGCCTCTTTATCTCCTCTGTCTCATTAAAATATTCATCCAGGCCCTGGCTGAGCAATAAAATGGCAGCTCTGATGGTTTCATGACAGAGGAGTGGATGAGCTATGGCTGAACAGTTCAATTAATTCCAGCCTCTCCCCATGTTAACTGTTTCTTTCTGGTATAAAAAGTCTTGAACCAGGTCCTTTTCTGCATCCCAGTCATTTCATTGCTGGCAGCAATTCTGAGCCTTTAGCAGACAACCAAAACTAACACACCCCCATGAGATGGCAGTTTCAGACAGCAGGTTCTTTGTGGGGATGCTCTGTCTCTGCTGGGTATAGACAGGACCTTCTACAGAAAATCTCCCACTGCATTTTTTTGTCTCATCACTCTATGAACAGTGTTGAAATGTGATTATATCCACCCCTCTGTCTTTTGGAAGAAACAGCACATGTGATATCCTTTTCCAGTTGGTATTCATAGGTAGTTTAAAGTGAGTTCTGATTGCTTTGCATTACTTGGGAACAAAAAAATCCCACACAAGGGAAAGCTGAGAGACAAATGGTCTAGAGGGTTAGGAAAAATAAAATTAAAAGAAGGGGAATAAAGAATCTGGAAGAGAAAAACTGCAAAAACCCCAATCTGACATCTTTCAGAAAAAAATTTTGTCTTTCATATTAATTTACAATCATTTTGTAAACCTTGAAGAAAGAACTCTAAAAATCTCCATCTTACTTGGGAAAGAAGGAAGCTAAAAGAGATATGCTGCCCTGCCCAGATGACCACAGCCTTCTTTGGGATGCTGAACTCAGGAGGGTGAAGTTTCCCATTTTTTCACGACTCAGTATATTGCAAATGAAATGTATTGGCTCAGGCAGACAGAATGGGGGAATTCTATTTCAGTCAGCCAAGATCGATGAGCAGACTACTGACCAGTAAAAGAGTCAAGAATTAGCAAAGCAAAGGACTTTTTAATGGAACTTTATATTGTCGATCTCCATCTGCCATCCAGAGTCTTCAGTCAAAGCAGGAAATTTATTCAGACATTATAACCACCTAGCCTTACTCTGACATTGGGACTTAACATGCCTTCTCTTGTTAATATCATTCAGCAACAGCTGCATTATATTACCTGTCAAAAATTATTAATCCAATTCTGTTTTCATGTATATTTATCATTTCCCTGCCAACCACAGTCAAATGATTCTGTAAGACACATCGATTTCCTGAATGAATTAAATGAAAAGTGTCTGTCATAAGTTTTACAGACAGTGGAGTGATTTTCAGGTATTCTCAGTTTTTTGCTCTATTTTATTCCCAATAACCTGCAGAAAATAATCAGGGAACAGGGATGTACTCATTATGAGACCTTTTTTGCTTCTTAAATTTTACTTGCTTAGAAGAACTGTGTCATGGAGCCAAATATTCTTACTTTCCTCGTATTCTTACTTCATTTCAGGCAAGCTCCTTGTGCAAAATAGTATTTTACCATAACTGCTCATCTGAGTGGTTCCCAGGATCAGAGATAACCAAGTTACAGGACCACAAAAGGGTTTGGGTTGGAAGGGACCTTAAAGCCCATCTCATTCCAAACCCCAGCCATGGGCAGGGACACCTTCCACTAGCCCAGGTTCCTCCAAGCCCTGTCCAGCCTGGACACTTCCAGGGATCCAAGGACAGCCACAGCTTCTCTGTGCCAAGGCCTCAGCACCCTCACAGTAGAGAATTTCTTCCTAACACCTGATCTAAACCTACCCTCTTTCAGTTTGGAGCCATTCCCCCTTGTCCTGTCACTGCAGTTCCTGAAGTTCCATTTTAACAAAACCATTCTGTGCTCCTGCCCTTGTTCAAATCATGACACCCAACACATGGGAAGTCCCTGCCCATCTCCCAGCACATCCCATGGCAGCTCTCACAAACAAAATGGGGAAATGTTTAAACAATTCCCCATTTACAAAACACTGCCCAGGTGGTGCAGGGGAGCACAGACTGCACTCTGCCTTCCACAGCTGGGCAGCGACATGGCAAGAAGTGCAACACAGCTCCTGCAGTGGATGAATATTTACCATTTATATCTAGTATCCATAAAGAGAATGTAATGCATAGCAAAAACCAAGTGTGAATTGTTGAAAGATGACTGGAGGTCTTGGTCATTGAACCCAGGAGTCCTGAGGAAACAGGACACTTCTCAAGCAAGTCCCTTTCATTATTTTCTTCAAATGAAATTATAATAAAGTTCACCGTGCCTAAAGCAAAAATTGAAGTCCACAGGGACCTCAAAAGTGACAAAAGGATAAAAGTTATGTTAATATGAACAGAGAGTTTCCTTCAATCCAGAGCAGGAGGTGCCAATCACCTGGAGATAACAGACAAACCTTTCAATGACATTCAACTGACTGGTGAGGAGAAGTTATTTTTCTGGAAATGTCTTTTCCTTTCAACTCCCTTCAAGTACTGAAGAACTGAACAAAAACTTTTATGAGTTTCTTTGTGTCCCCTTCAGCCCATCTCTGAGAGCATCTTGTAGATGCCCCAGTGTTAGGAAGATGCATCACAGAGAGGTTCAGCTCTCGCACAGGACCACGACTGAGTGGGGAGGCAGAGTGAATCTGATTCATCTCAATTTGATCATGCCAGTGGGAACACCCAGGTGACCCCAGAGCTGCTCATCTCTCAAGCTCACTGCCTCCATCCCATTCCCTAGGATACAACTTCACCCATCCTCATTATTTGCAGGCAGTAAATCTTCCCCACCCTCCAAAGGACCGAGATGCAAAATGAAGCATTGTTTTCAGGGCTCTCACTGCCAGCAGCTGAGTGATGCTTCTCAGAATGGCACCAAATGAGCTGTGGAACACAGCCTGTTATGAGTTGGACCTTGTGTGCAATACATCAAGCTTTTAAATGTGAGACACAGCACTGTGCAGGTGAGGTTTGCTGCACGGGTTGTAGAACAGGCATGGTGCTGAGCTGGGGAAAATGACAGCTCAGCAAAGCATTTGCTGCCTGTGCTCTGGGCTCTGGACATGGAAAAAGCACAGCAGCTCTGACCAGGACCCTCTCTGGCAAACAGCACATTCCCCAAACAACTATGTCACATTAGTAAACCATGCACCACAGTGAGTTTTTCCATGTTTTCCAATCAATATCTAGGGAGAGTTAGTCCCCTGCTATTTATTCAGAGGCAAATACATCTGGGAGATGACACAGGGGGACAAAAAAGGGAACAATCTCCTCCCCTCCCCATCCACCTCTTTTGGTCAGCCTAATCTTACCCAAATAATCTCTTAGAATGTGAAAACAGAATGTGAAAAGAGAGCCCCGACTTGAAGGAGCTCCCAGGAAAACAGGCAAAGTGAGAATCAGAAAGATGATTTCAGCATTTGTAATTGTGTCTGGGTCAGGCAGAATTATGCCAACTTTAAGGACACTGAGAGAAGGCTACAATATTTTTTATTTGAAGGCATGACAGTCTAGATAGGAAACCTGACTGAACACAGAAAGAAAAAAGGCATTTCTTAAAAGTGATAAAGAAAATAGTCTGTCCACTGCTTGAAGGAGGGAAGGGAATTTGGGGTGAGACAGTGAAGAGCTGGTGTCTAGGTAATAGGTCTAGGTCAAACTGAGCATATTTCCTATGCTACCCCTGATGCTTTATTGCTGAGGTAGGAGGCAATGGTTTCACATCCCCACCAGACCAAGCAGATCAGTAATTTCTCCAGGATCATCTTCATTTTATTCTCCTCTTTGAATTCCAGCTTTCTGCATTTGGTATTTCCTCAGCAAATTGACAGCAAGTCTGTAGCACTGTGAATAACAAAACAATGCTATTCTACTCTCAGTATTCCCAATTCTGCTGCTGCTATTTGCTCTGGAGCTCTTTGCTTTGGCCATATTGACTCAGGTACCCCACAGCCCAAAACTGCTTCGGTGCTGTTTGCAAAATTGAAGAGTTACTTACTGAAATCCTTCATTTCTCATACCCAGCCTTGCATTTAGAATCATCTCTCTGTGAAACAGGTAGAAAATATTCCTGAGTAAAGAAGCTGGCTTTCCTCCCTTCTTCTGACAAAATGGGAAATAGGAAATCAGAGCACAGTGACAGCAGAGCCTTAGCTCAGGCTTCATTCAGGCCTTTGAGAGATTTCCTCCTTTCACCAACCTGCAGAAAGGAATGTCTCTACAGGTGTGTAAGAAGTGCTACTGACATCCCATCACACTCCTGCTGCACACTGAGTATATCACAGAATGTGGAGTTGTGCAAGAAATCCTTTCTTTCCCCCTCAATACTACAATGAGGGCTTATGCAGCTGCTTGAGGAAGCTGAAAAGTAATCTACAGTTGGATCAATAGAGATTCAGACCATGTGTTTCCCCAGAAAAGTCTGTGTCCCCTCCCAGAGCAGCTCCCCAGAGTTGGGGCAGGAGCAAGCACCGGATCTGAACATTTGGGCGCAGATTTGTGCTGTGCTCAGAGGGGACAGCCAGACAGCTCAGCTGGACAAACCCCCAGCTCAGCTCAGCTGCCACTGAGAAGTCTCACAAGTTGATAAATAAAAGTTATGAATTGATAGCAAACTGCTCTGGGGACAGGAAGAGTTTGGAGTTCAGAGCGTGCTGAGTCGCTGCTCTGCGGGGCTCTCGTGCAAAACCGCCCGCAAGCCCAAGGGGCTCTCCGGGGAGCACCTTGGTTTGTCTGAGCTTCTGTCCCCAAACAACCATCTGAATCTTCAGCTGGAAGAGGAAACGACATAGTGTACATATTAAAACAGCTACAAGGGAGGAGGAAATTGCCTTTCATTAATTTTCCATAAGTAGATTACACCAAGCAGAGTGTAAACAGTCCCACGGGCACCAATTACCAGGCTTATTCTATAACTGAATTGTCCTAAACAAGCACCATTTTAATTTGAATATCAAATACTTTACACAGCAGGAAAGAGAAGGAATAAACCAACCTAACAATGCATTTGTTATGGATTTCCACAAAATTGCTGTGGAAACCTCTGTGTCCCCAGTGGATTGTGCACGGTCTGTTCCCACATGCTCATGCTGCACATCTTCCTCCATCACAGGGGAGGCAGCTCGGGCACATGCCAGCCATTGTGCCATTAAGAAAATGGCCTCAGAATCTAAGGACAGGCCAAATAATGAAAGAAAACCAACCAAACAAAAAGCCCACAATAAAGTCTCCCCTACGTTTAATTAGATTTGGCATGATTCCCTTGTTTTTCTTTTTTCCTCCTTTTAAGAGAGTAACTTACTAGAGCTATTTGCTGCTTCTAAAGGTCTTAATGAAATTAGCCTTCAGGCACAATTTTTCTCTAATAAACTGGAATTAATAAATACCTCATATGTCCAGGAATGAGTGAAGCCAGTGGCATTAAAGAAACAGAACCCAGCATATCCGGGTCAGTTCTCCAGCATAAAGCAGCAGCACATATTCCCATGAAGATCTGGAAAATCCTTCTTATTTCCCAAACTCTAGCTTGTTTGTGAACTATGAACATTGGCAACATCAGCAAAAGGCCAAAGATTCAATAGATGAAATTAGAAATTAGATAATAAAATTTTCTACACTGTCCAAAGGAAGGCAGGGAACTTCAGAGGGCTCTCCACAACTCTTTCAATCCTGGTGAAACACAAAGTTTTGTCCTCCTATTTGTATATAGTGCAGTTGTGGCTATTTCAGACCAGCCCTCGTGAATCTTAGTCTCACTCAAACACATTAAAGCCCTGTAATTTATGTTTGTGGAACTGAGAATGTGCAACCTGTTTGGGCTGGAGAAAAGGTCTGAGAGAGGGCTGGGTTATCCCAGTTTAAAAAGCAGGAACCAAGGCATGCATTAACTAGTTTAGCCAATAAAGGTCAGGCACAAAGCCTGAAGAACATCTGCTTAAATTACAGGGCTCTGAGCTCTTCATCTTCTTCTCTCAGAACATTCATCCTCCAGAAACAGTAACAACTCTGGAAAAAGCATCAGAAAGTCTGCCTGCTGATCTGGATCTCCAACACACCCTCTGACATGGCAGAGCTGGAAGGTGCTGTTCAGAACTTTTACTGGTACAAGCACAGCACACTTGACACTGCAGTGTGTTCCAACAGACCTGGCTGTAAATTGAAAGCCAAGTGTTCTCTGTACAGTTCTTGAAGAAATAATTTAGTTCCTAGGTGAGGGTGACGTTGTTAAATGTATTTGAAGCTCTGAATACTAAACAGTCCTTTTTTTCCTGCTGTAGATTTTGGGTTTGTTTTATATCACATAGATGAATGGGCAGGGAAGAGCAGCCTTCTGGAAACCAAGTTTGGTCTTTGCCCAAAAACCATTATTCATTTCCATGTAACAACAACAAGAACTGCATGTCCTCCACTTGTACTTACACCATTGAAAGAAAAGGCCCTGAAGAGAAATGTGGAGAGAAAATTTTACATGTAAACCAGAAGATGTGAAATTTTCTCTTCTTCAATTTCATTAGACAGAAGATGAAAACACAGCAATTATTTAGACTGAATCTAACCATCCTGTTTTATAACCAGTGTCCAAAAAGGCCAATCCACAGCATCTTTCCATTAATGTCTACATATATGAAGGCAGGATTGAGCCACTGCACCAAGGCCCTGCAGGAAAGAGTTTGCTCTCTGCTCAATCTGACTGGCTGCTCCTACACAGCAGCAGAATTTGGGCCCCCTTCCCCTCACAGTGGCAGATTAAAGGTGATCAGCCAGTGGGGCTTTGTGCCCAGATGTGAAGTGCTCAAGAATCCTGTCCCCAGAAATAGAACTAGAAAGTTTCAAAGGATGGCCTTGCAAATAAGACTAGATACTTCGGAGAAATAGAACTAAGAAAGATGCATTGTAGCAGGTAATTTTAGATCATTGGTTTTAAGGCATTTACAGCATAGTGTGGTTAAAGCTGATAGGCCAAGAAACACTTATAATGTATTATAATTAGGAAATAAGTAGCTTCTGATTGTAATAGCATGAATTATAACACCTGTATTGTCTTACCCTTTGCATGAGACTGAAAATGGAATAAAAGTTTTTAAAAATGCCTCTCAGTTACCCCATCTCTAAATCAGAAAAGAGCATAATCCAACAGCTCATTACACATATTTATTGTCATTTATCCCATGTTCCTGTATTCTGCTTGCTGCCTGGATCTGACAGGGGCACATACTTCTCTTTCAGCCCCATCCAGTATTACCAACCCAATGGAAAAAGCATTCCAGGTCCCTGCTCCAGCACAGCTTCCATGTGACCTTGACCAGGTCACTGTACCTCAGTTGTTCACCCAGGGTCTTACTTCAATAGATCACTGAAAATATAAACCACAATTTCCTGGAACAGATAAGTTACCAAACACAGGGATAAGGATTAAGGGTGGTTAATGGGCTGTGCATGCTAAGCTTTACTACAGAGGTCACTGAGTTCTGTCCCTCACCACAGCCACTGTGTCCCAGTGTCACTAGAGTCACGTTAGCGTTCCAAACCACATCCAAAGTCTCCAGTTCAGCCTGTGAGATGAGATCTGCTGGATGAAAAATAGCAGCAAGGAATTTCAGGCTCAGCAGAGAAGCTGCCTGTATATTTATGAGCCTAAGTCCAACCTTTAAAAACTCTCTTTTCCCCAGTGCAGTTTTCTTCAACAGGAAGTCATGGATAAAACAAAAAGAAGGTGCTAATGATAGAATAGTCAGGCAGAAATAATAGATTTTTACTTTTTTCACATCCCTAGAAGCACAATTGAAGTAGCAAGGAACATCAACAATTTATTTCCTGGTCTTCAGTACCACATCCTGCTGTTTTTCTACCCCCAAACAAGACCCTGTGGGTTTAATTAAGTTTTCAGAGGAGGCTTGGGAGACACGATTTCAGTCAGTCTATGTCATTTATTCCATGTTTTCTATGGATGCATGGGGAAAAAACCTACACAGCAAAATAAATCAAACATATTCCTGGTGAACAATATACCAGACAGACATGGCAACCTTCCCCTGGCCTCATGTTCTCACACTGCAAGAACACAGTAGAGGAAAGGCCAGAAAACCTCTGCCCCTGCAGGGTGAGGAAGCCTTCAAAGCTTAGCTCCTCATGGACACCATTCTTCACCAAGAAATTGGAGGAAGATGCACCTGAGTCCCCTGCTGCACCTTTCCTCCCTCCCTTGCCACATGCACATGCCTTATCCCTCCATGTCTCTAATGAGGTTGGCATTTCCATCTCACGTTTGAGACTCCCACAGGCCATGAACCAATGCTGTGGTGTGGCCAGATCCCCCAGAAGCAGGTCCAAAGCACTACTGAGACCTCTGAAGATGCAGATGGGCACCTGCAGCTGGGAGTGCAGCACCTACAAAATCCACCAGCAAAGGGACGTGGATCTCGTGACAAATGAAGGATTTTATATACTTGGCCCTACAGTTCTGCCTCAGTACATCACCTGCACTGCAGGAAAACAGGAATATCGACCTCTGTGCAAGGGTAGGAAAACACCCAGCTGCTACACGGAACTGTGTTTGTGCAGCAGGATTTGCAGACATGTGCACAAAGATCCAAGTGGGCCCCCACAGCAGGCCCTGTCCTACAGCACATTCAGACTCACAGAAATGTTGCTACAAAAGGCATCAGGATTTTGTTTTTACACCTTTCTGATGAAAGCCTAGACTTGTTAATAGCCCTCTTTCAAGTCAAGCGGCCAGCCAGTGCTCCTGTTTCATAAAATACTGTGTTCATGTTGAACACAACAGACTCTGCAGAAAGACTGAACCATTTTTTTTAAGGTTGTTTCTGGCAGAACTGGTGTCAACAATCTAAACCTTTTGTCTCCACTTTTGTTTTTTTCTGACACAGTGAATGTGTTCTGCCCCCACAAAGCACATGCTAAAATATGTCTTTTGCCCCAGCATTTTGAGGTCATCTCCCACCTGAATCATCTCTGTCCTGAAGCTCTGCTTCATTTTTGGCAGGCTCCAGGTCAGTATCAAGAGTCGCCTGACTGTGTTCACTTGTGAGCACATCGACTCTGCTGTCTCTCCGGAGGGAAATCCTCTGCCCTGACTCGTAATTACCAGCAAACCATTTGAATTTCGAGGCAGTTTTGCTTTGGCATTTTAAATGACCAAACAAGAGAGACCATTTCCTGTAACTATCTTAAAAACAAAGGAGTTTAACACACCTACCCAAAACCTTAGCTGAACATTACAAGCAGTAAGAGGTTCAGGAATTGTGCTTTTAGAGATATTAAGGTCAATCCATATTTAAGGAACATGACTAGAACCCCAGAAAAATAACTGGAAATAATTCCCAGGCCTAAGCCTTCTGCCTCTGCAGGCAACTCCCCCCACCCTTAAACTACTTAATCTCACAGGCCCCTGTCAGTGTATTTTTCATGATTTTAAAAAATGACTGGGTTTATTTGCTCTCTTTGTTGTTTTTAAGCCAATATCTTAGAAGCCTGAAAGTGAAATATATTTCTTTATCAATTCCTTGTTTTTCTCCTCCTCTGCCACCCATGCACAGTGGTTTGCTTGCTGAGGCTCATTCATGTGTAGGAGCTGGTGGCATTGATGTATTTTCTTAACAGGGTGGAGGGTTTTGTTTTTTATATTTTTAGAGCTGGCTGGCACATTGATTTAGGCTGGCAGAAAGAGCAGATGAAGATGATGTTAATTTTACCAGCAGAAACAAGCAGGGATAGAATGCTGGGCTCCTGTGCCAGACACATCTCAGTGGGCTACCACACAGACAGACAAGCTCAGGACTTCCAGACTGTAATTCCCTGCCAGTTTTACCGTGACTGATGACCCACAGGTAGAGTTCACTTCCTTTTGAAAGAATATTTTGTGGGGATTTTGTAATTGTTTCTACTCTGACTCATGAAACACTGTAGGTAAAGCCTGGATGTGCACAATGGTAGTGGGAGCTCTCTGTTACTCCTGTACTTATGGATGTACACCAATTTATCCCTTCCAACCATTTATCAGTTCATTAGCACTACTCAGTGCCTCACTCAAAACTCTCATTGTGGATATAACACACAGAAACCCAAACACAAACAAACAAAA
>VYZP01014288.1:1652-13257 GCA_013400635.1 Hypocryptadius cinnamomeus
GTGCTTGGCACTTGTTAAAACTATTTCAGGCTAGGAACATCATACTGGTTGAGAGTACTGTCATGCAGAGTTGATTACTTATTCAGTGGAAATCTACATGCCTTAGAGTATCTTTACTGCAGTATTTAAAATAATCCATATTAAAAAACATTTGCTCTTACAGTGCTTTTATTTCTTTTTTCAAAAAACTTATTCCAGTTATCACAAATCTTAAGTAATGTAATATTTTACCAAAAAAAGAGAATGTGAAAAAACAGGATTTGAAACTCATTATCAAGTAAGTTTGTATTCATTCAAATACTTTTAAATACTTTTCATATATAATATGCACTGTCTTCTGTACTGTCACATGATTAAAGAAAAGTTTAGTTAATCAGTCTTATGAAATGTTTGGAGAGAACTGAAATACAGCTTAGTTGTCTGCAACCTCCTTTTCCATATTTACAGTGAAATACGAACTGCATGTTTTTTATGTGGCTCTTTCTTGTGTTTAAAATAAATACCAAGTGACTTGGTGAATTGGAAGAATTATTTTACTGAGTTAAAAATTCATGACAGTGAAGGGAAAAAATGCCCTGACTCTTCATGTTGCAGAGTTGTTTTTCTGTGTGCAGAAGGAAAATACCCATCTGTGGGAGGGAGCATGGAATTTGTTCCTCACTTCTGATCTCTGAACTGGTGCTTTTGTTATGCCACACCCTTAAAATCTAAACCCCTTGATCTTATATAAATGTTTACATATATCAACTAATACGTTCAACTTCATATTTTTGTCACGTTATCTTTGTGGTATTACCTGTGGAGAACAGCTTTCCTCTGTGAATGGTGTTGCTTTAAAGAATATAAAATTGTACATTGGAAAACTTTTTTTAAAAGCTCAATTTTAATTTTTTTCAGTAATTGATAGTTTCTGAAAACATGTTGAACTTTCAAATGAACAGTAAAATTGTAGTAAATTAATTGGAATGCTTAAGGATAAATATAATAATCTATAACAGCAATTGATATGTAATGGGAACAGTTATGTTATACATGAGCAGCACATGTACACACCAGTGATTGGTATCAGTGTCACTGAACAAGGGAGGTAATATTGAGGAGGTTGTTTCCTACCATCAACCAAGCTATTCCACAGAATGTGTAATGAAAAAGGTGTAGTGGAGTAAACATGTAATTTTCTTTAACCTTTTTGCATTATTAAAAGGTTTTGTTGTGACTGACTTTTGCTGATACACACAGGAGCATGATGTAGCACCTCTAGTCATAAACCAAAGTCTGCATCTGTTAGCATTATACAGAAAATGTGTACAGTTTCTCCTGTAGTCTTACTCTGCAAGCTAGTTTCTATTTAGTTTTCATTTGCCTTTGTTTCATCTAGTTTCTCTTGCAGAGATGCTGGTTTTCTCCTGGTTATTGTTCAGTGAATTCAAGTTGGCTGGGTGTCCTGTCACCATGAATAGCAAATGCTAAATGGCAATTGCAAATGGCAGCCTTTCTTGGCTAATATTGCATGTGACTATATGTTTTTTCTCAAAACTGACCCTGCAGGATGCATGGGTCAAATACAAAGAAGCATTTAGCTTTTTCTAGTGTAGATGCAGAATTTGAGAGTGGTTGCAGTTGTTGTGTGTGGCTTTCTGGAGGAAAGAGAAGCAATTCTGGGGTCAGGCATCTCATTTAAAACTTAGAGAACATGGATACAGTTGGTGAATCTTTTCCTTCTTGCAGTCCTTGGTCAAGGGCAGTTTGCAGCGTACTGAGGAGGACTTGTGCTCTTAATAAAATTAAATACTTTATGCATATTTTGCATTTTAAGTTTGGCTGCCAGAATGAAGTTCAAGATTCAGAGTTTATGCTCTGGAGCTCCACCAAGTTGTTTTGGAAAAGTAATCCCTAATGTCTGTGTGCTGTTGGGGAGCTGTCTAGCACTAGAGAGCTGGAAATGGTGATTGTATGGGTGTGCAGGAGCTGCAGCCTCTTGTGAAGTGCAGCCTGCAGACAGTGGCTGTGTCCACTTTGGATGTACACCACCATCTTTCCATATTCATACAGAAAGAATAGTGGTGTGGCATCCTCCATATTTGTTTTTGAAACTTGGTTGGAAGTGCAGAAGACGGGAGGGTAGGGGGAGATAAACACACGTCAGAAGATACTTCAGCCTTTGGTTATGGCATAAACTGGAAGGAGAGAGCATTGGGTACATCTGCTAACTCTTAGGATGGGTGAAGTGGGCTGTAGTTGGTTAAAATACATTAATAGTGAAGGCAGGCATGAAAACATCTGTCTTGCTGTTATATTTAGGTCATCCCTATTGGAACATCAGTAATTTAAATTTATTAAAAGCATACCTGAGTGATGGGCATCTAGTCTCTGACAGGCAGACTTGGCAGTGTTAGGTTTTACAGTGGAACTCAATGATCTTAAAGGTCATTTCCAACTTAAATGGTCCTATGATACTGTGATATCAAGGGATAGAAAACTCACTATTTATGAGCTAATGTTCTTACTCTTTTAAAAGAAAGAGGCTTTAATTCATCGTTAGGCAAATATTAGGTAGTTGTACTCTAATATGAAGAAGTAAAATAAAAGTCTAATAGCCCCTTAAACCTAGTGTTTTTTCTATTTGAAGGTATTTTTTCACTCAAGTCACATCTCAGTCCTCCCAAGGATTTAAAGGATCCTTTCAAGTACCTTGACATCTTTCAGTCTTTCAATATAAGTAAATTCCCCCAGCCTCAGAATCAGTTTAATGTTTCTGTTCTACCTGCATCAGTTTATTGACAGCTTGTTTTAAAATGCAGAGTTCTTCAGAAGTAGGGCTGAAAAACAGGTTTGGGCAAGTCAGGAGCCTATCTGAGTGGCAGCAGTGCTACCCTGTGACTCAAACATTCACTTACAAATATTTGTGTTTGTAGTTGTCATGATTGCTTGTACCTGAGCTGCTGATTGATGTTACTATCCACCTGGTGAGGGCCTCTATGAATTAGTAGTAGCTGGGAACAGTCAGAGAGGAATTCCACTGTTCTGTACCTTGTGTGGGAGGAGGTATGCTTCCCTGGATGGGAGGTTGCCTAGTGTGGGTTTTAGAAAAGATCCCTCTGTCCTCTGTGCTTGGTGGACAGCAGTGGTTCCTTGGCTCTGTCAGTGGAGCTGGAAGAGGGAATTTAAATTCTGTGTTGCAGTAGGGATTTTCTCTCCTTCCCATATCTTGAGAGTAGTGTGGCAGCTCATTGTGTTGATGCTGTACAAGAATGGCTACTGGGCTAACACCCTGTGTAAGAATGAGGAAACAATTCCTAGGAGCTGTTTTGGACTCCATGCATTTCTAACTGCCTTACTCAGACTTCTGATACTACAGTTACTTTGGTTTTGGTTTTGTGGGGATTGGGTTTTGTTTTGAATTGTTTTAAGCCACAGAGGTTCAGGGTGTCATTATAATGATAGTAGTTTCTGGAGGATGAAGTAATTGTTTTTCAGAAGTGTTAGGTGCCTGACATAGTATATACACGAGCATTGGACCTCATAGATACAAAAGACCCTTGGACATCTAATTAAATGGTTTAGATGGCTATCCACCAAAAAACATGCATCAGCAGTTTTAGGGAGAGGACAGGAATGCTTCATAAACAGGGTGCCACTCGGAAATGTAGCCGTCACTGCATAAAGACGATTACCCAGATACTGATTAGGTATGAAATGACAGGCTGCAATCTTTCCTTTGCAAGTTGTGTATTAAAAGATAAAGAGAACATCTTCTGCTGTTTGCAGAATGTCTAGCTCAAGGGCAGCTAAATGTCAGTGGTGTGTGCCCTGCATGGTCACCATGGATCCAACAGTCTCGAGGTGCTTGCTGCCTTTAAGCTAGAAGATGCTGTCCTGTGGAAAATTAGAGCTTCTTACTGCCTGAGGTTCCTTTACAGGATCAGTAGGGTACTGAGAAAGGCTGGATCCCATTTAAAGGAGAACCAGGACTTCAGGATATACAGCCTTTTGTAGATGACCTGGACCCATGCCAGCTGTTTGCAGTCTCTACCCTAGAAGGTGCTCCAGGGACATGTTCAAAATATGCTGAGCCAGCACACCTGTGTTCTGTTCTCCTTGGTTTGCAGTATGGCAGGGTTTCAAGAATGAAGTGTTCTGCTAAAGTAGGTAATACACCCCTAAAGCCACAAGGCAGTCAGGTCAAACTATAATTTTGATCAATCTGTTCTTTAAGTAATTTTTAAGTTTTGAAGCACACCTCAGTAGTCTTACCTACTTTCCCAGGTATCTTGTATTCTATTTCAAATCAGTACCACTTTACAATTTATTCCTTTAGCAAGGAGAGTGTAAATGGAGATACTCTGTTGGGATTTCTGTGATTGTGAGTCAGCAGGATTCGCGTCTCTTAAATCACTGAAGCTGTGCTTGGATTAAGAAGCCTAGGAGTGCTTTCCCACTCCGGAGTTGAGCTTTATCTGTTTCTCAATGCTGTACTGAGTTTGAAGCATGAACATTCATCAAATTCCTCTAATATGCTTATTTTCACAGATGGGGGAAGGTCACAGGGGCAAGGTACAAGTTAGGCAGGAAATGATCCCACAAATGCTCAACTCAGTGGCTGTTAAAGGAAAGTAAGATTTGGGGGTATACACTGCACTGTGCAGTAAATCAGGTCATGTTCTTATCTGTTTGTGGAAATTCTCCCCATGCTTCCTGAATGGTAATGGAGGTACATGGGGTTTGATTTCTAGAAATTAAAATGTCCATTCAGGTAGAAAAATACCTTTAAATAAACTACAGTAAATTCAGCCTGTTAAAATACAGTTGTTCTTGGATGGTACAGAAGGCCTTGAATTTTTCCTATATTTTCTTAGGAAGTCACCAAATTATGATAAACTATGGGTTGTGGCATTACGAGAGCAGAGTATTTTGACCACTCATAGATTAGGAAATACAGCATTTCAAATTTGTGTAATATGCATGCATTGGAGCCAGGGGAGTTAGTCCTAAAGTCATTTACCTACTTGTACATTGATACTGCTGATACATTTGCTAGTGAAGCCATTTGCTGGTGATTGCAGAGACTGAAACTGTGGGAGTGTAAATGGGCAACTGGATAGAGGTCTATTGTTTTAATCAACATACTTGCTGAGGAAGAAAAGTGGCACTGACCTCTGAGTTTATTGTCTTTATTTTTCTATACGTGTAGACAAGTTGCAGTGTTGGGAGTTTATTATTATTATTTAACAGAATGACCTTAAAATGGTTCTGCACAGCAGGGTGGTAACGAGGGATCTGCCACCACAAAAGCTGAGAAGTGGCCGATTTTCATCCTCGTTCGTGGCAGATTGGATTCCGCATGCCGGGTGCTCCTTTCCCACACTGAGGACTTACATTTTGTTTCTGTACTTTTCATCAGCTGTTCTTAATAATTTCTGTAAAAGCTGGGGTGGGGGACTTCATTCCCAGCTTCCTGAAGACCATAGGACAACTCCAGTTAATTGCAGAGGTTTTGGCTTTTTTCCTAGCAACTCTGATGGCCATCAAAGGGCAAATGATATTCAGTGGGAAGTGTAGACTGTGTTATGCTGTTAATGCTATATATATACTTCTTAAATAAGCATGACTAAATTATTAGCTGATCCAAGATTTTCAATATAGTTTCAAGGGATAGTTTCAATTAGAAACAGGGGAGGAGGTGGGAAAAGAGGAAGGAATGAATTAAGGAGTTTTTTTTAAAAAGGTATAATGGGTGTAAACGTTACAAGGAGCTGGGGACAGGGGAAATGAAGAGCCTCAAGATCCTCCATCTCCCCCTTCCACAATTAGCAGTACTCAGTAAGACATAGTTTTCCCACTTCATGAGACCTGGTGTGGCTTTCCTGCAGCCTTAAGGAAACAGAAAATAATACAAGTTCAAAAATAATAGAAGATGACCCTTCTTAGTTACAGGTTAATTTGGCTGGTTTTTAATTTGATTTCTAAACCCACTGTGTACTATGGAAGGTAACCTGGGGTGGGTGAGTGTCAGCCATTTTCTTGTAGTCCTTCCTGGGCTGTTTGTCCCCTGGGTCAGAGATGCTTTTTAATACAGAGAATTTAATCTTTCCAAATGCTTGTCATGTCAGTGTGCCAAAACACTCCCTATACTTGCCATGTTTGTTATGTTAAGTGTAACTTAAAATGCTGCAGTGACTCTTTCCTTCCTTCTTCATTTAATTTTGGAGTATGTGGTTGAAAAATCTGTTGTACAGTTAGAAGTGGGATTAAATATTTGTGTAAGTGGTTTTTACTTCAGGGTGTTCCTGCCTTTGAGAATAGCATTTACACATGAAAGGTACACAGAAGACCAGGGAATTGAACACTCTTTCTATGCATTAAATCTTAAATTATTGAAGCCAAATTTGACGTAAAGAAAAAATAAATTTGGGTTGTGAAACTTAAAGGTTGTAACATTTTATCACTCTCCTATATATGCTGCTTTATGACACTAAGCTTCTTTCCCACATCCATCCTGGGGACAATGTCAGCATGCAGTGTGACATTGTGTGCAGCTTTCTGGAGGAAAGAAAATATTCCTGGCTCAGATGTCTCACTTAAAACTTTCAGGATGCCAACATGTTGGTGGATTCTTTCCTTTGCAGCCCTTGGTCAAGGGCACTTTGAGATGCTGAGGAGGAGGGCTTTCACCTGTAGTAAAATCAAATATTTCACACCTACTTATTTAAAGGTTTCTGAAATCAGGAAAACCTGTGATTCCCAAGCTGCATGTTACTGCAAATGCATAACTTCTTTAAATTTAAAGTGGAGTAGCATCTGGATGTAATTTCAGGTTATGAGTTATGATAGACCTCAGCTGGCTCTTTGAGGGGACTTTGAAACTTACTGGATATGTACGGAGCACAGACCTTCATCTCAACTGCATTGCTAGATGGTTATCTATGGATGATCTTGGAAAAGGGGATGCCCTACATCCATCTCCAAACATCTAAATTGCTTTAAGATGGCTCATATTTCCCTGCAGAGTTCTCTCTGATGGGTAACAAGTGGGTCATCTCTTTGTTTGGCTGTATCCAGATACTTGATTATAGACAGTATGTTTTGTTTTGTCAGCATTAAAATTGGTAGAATCATTATAATTCTCATTAAAAATAACTAGGATTGACTTGGTAATTAGTTGTCTGTCAAAGAGAAAGAGGATATCCTCAGAGGAACCAGTGAGAACCTCTCTTTGTTTTTCTTTTGATCTTACATGGTTATCTTCTTGCTTTAAATGCAGCCTTCTCTCTCTTCTCTCACAGCATGATACTTCTGTGTATGCACTATCATCAGAGATACTGTCAGGTTATTTCCAGAGCCCCAGTAGGGTGTGTGTATTCTTTCCACTAAATATTTATTTAGTTATGCTTGCACATCTGGAAAAAAGAAAAAAAAAAAGTAAAAAAAAAAGTATTTACAAATACAGCACTTCATTTCACTAGCATATTGCATAGCTTTCCCTTTTATCTGTTTTTCCTGGAACTAAACCCCAATTTCTAGCAAACAAATAAATTAAATTATAGATGCAAATGAGATCACTATGGGGGAGGAAAAGCTCACATTTAGGAAAACTGAGAGAGTACTGTCTTGTAGGAAGAGCTTTTGCAATTTAGCAGAAGTACATAAATTGAAATAGCGGAATTCAATCTAAAAATAAAATACATGTCTTTTGGAGCTGAGCAGTAAGTTCTTGGCAGCTTGGTTTCTTTAAATCAAGATCTTAACTAAAGGTTTGGAGCTGGAAAAGGAAGTTGGCTGAGATTTTGTGATCTTTATTTAGGCTATCTGAAGATGGGGCTTGTGTGGGTGGGGTTATTTTGTTTGATTGTTTTTTTGGTCCTTAGTCTGTTAAAAATATTTATGATTTACTGTGGGAAAGAAAGCTCATTGGACAGCTTCTCCAGTTATGTACCTTTACTGAGATGAAAAAAAAAAATCATGGCCTCTTGAAATAAACCTTTAGTCCTTGATGTCAAGTACAGCCAGAGCTTTCTCAGTTATTAGCTTGGCACAATTTTGCTTAAGTGGGATGCTGGGAGGGTTGTTGTCAGTACACAAAGAATTCTGAATCTATGAATTTTAAGGCAGAATAGTACTCTGCCATTTATTCTCCATTTTTAGATGCCAAGTGGAATGCACAGTCAGATGTCAGGTAGAATCTAATTACTGTAGCCTTTTCTTGAGTAAATAGCAGATTTTATTTTTAACCTCTTCAGTACTTGCATTCTGCAGTTGAAAGCTGTAGTTGAAGTTCACAAGATCTGAGTGTAAGATGAAAGTGTGCTGTGACAGCAATTGCTGTTTTTCTAATATGCTTTCTGGTGTGGCATCTTTGTAACATCATCAAAAGATGAGATTTATTTTATGTTCAGAAGATGCTTATCGAGGGCTTTTAATGTTGTCATCTGAAGGGAGCATACACTGACAAGGTACTTAACAGATAAATGTTTTAAGTTAAAGAACTTTTTAACATGCGTGGAGAAATATGAGAAACCAGACTTGCATAGAGACAAAATGATTCTGTGCTGTAGTTTACCTCATTATGTGCTTAAGATGAAAAGCACTTTCTTCAAGTTCTTAGCATGAATAAATTGAGACAAGAGGAAATTATTTAGTGGGAGGAACAGTGTTTAAGAGCTGAAATATTACAAAAGGTGACACGTGCTAAAAAGTCTTTGACTACTGTTTGTATGTTCAATTTAAGAAGTCAGTTTACTTGAGGATCAAAGATGCTGGTGAGCTACTCCTTTGCTGTATTGTACTGAGCTACTGTTTTTTGTGGGTTTGTTGTTGCCTGCTGATTTCTCAGGAGCCCATCTCGAGTCTTTTTCTGTTACTTTATGCACTTTGTGAACACCTGGGGTGCTCTGTAGATAGAAGGCTTCCAAAGCATGTGCTAACAACATGAATTTGTCCAACCCAGTGCAGACCTAGATTGTCTTAACCAAACTGAGGAATTCTGCAGCTTTTTTCAACTCTACTCTCAGGAATTAAGGCTTTTCCAGGAGCCGAATATCATGTATTATCTGTTAATGAAGTGTTAAAAGAGGTGGTTATAATATTTTGAGTGACACCGTAGTAATCTTGACACCCTTCTAGAGGAAAACTGAGTTTGGAGAACTATCTTTCTTATATCTTTCATATACTTTCTTATTTCATAAATGAGACATTTGTTAAAAACAACAGCAAAAACCCAGTCCTTAGAGTTCAGTGTCTGTCCTTGTCAAGCAGATGATGGGGTGTTGAACTGAGAACATCAGAGAATAATGGTGCTGTCCCCTCCTCCCAAAAAATTTCACCCCAATTTTGGAGATTAAACTAATTTATATCATGGGGTTTTTTGGGGGGTTTTTTGTGGGTTTGTTGTTGTTGCTGTTGTTGTTTTTTGTTTGTTTGTTTTTTGTGGGGTTGTTTTGGGGTTTTTTTTTTTTTTCAAATTTCCTAGATGATGCACTTTCTCAGCCATAAAGGGACACTTACAGTTTGCTTTTTTTGTAGAGTGGGCAAAGCAGAACATGCATATTAATATGCAGTCCTTCTTACACAGCTGACAGCTTTCTGTTGAATCACAACTATGCTTGTAGGCATCTAAAAATAAATGACAGTTTTTTGTTAAAAGCACACTGAAGTTAGTGGAAGATGGTTAATGAGTTTAGTGGGAATTTGATTTAGGATCATATGTGTTATCTCTTCTTTGTGAAGATTAATAGATTAAAGATGGCAGTGTTGTTAATTTAGTTTGAGAATGGTGTAATTTTTTCTGTTGTAAATGGAATAATGGCATTTGATAATTATCAGTCATTATGGCAGAACCAACAACCATCTTGGAATGAATCCATGAGTTTATTTCTACATGTATGAATGAAACCAAATAACAATTGTCCTGCAACAGCAAAGCAGGAGTTTTCAGGATATGTCTGTCCAGGCCTGTGAGTTTGCTATCTTCAAGTTGTTTTATAAGAGTCTGATAAGCAGTGATAGGACTTAGCTGTTTTTGCACCTACTCTGCCCTTTTTCTGATAAAGAACTACAAGGCACAGAGGTTGTCCCAGAGCTCTTGTCCGACTGCAGTTTTGTTAATTATGCTGAGTAAGTGCCATGGGGAGGAGTCATTTGAGACACTACTGATTTTGAAGCCCAACCTGTCATAAAACATGAATTTAGATCAAGTCAAGGACAGGAGTTGACACAGATTCCAGTTCAGATGACGTGCTGCTGGCACCGTCTGTCAAAGGGCTCGCTTGATCACTGGTGTGTAGTGAGTAACCTGTGCAGAGAAAGTGCTGCGGGGAGGTGTCCCTGCAGCACGTGGCTCATGGTGCTTGTCCCTCGGGGGGAAGCTGGAGCCTGATGCACGTGTTCAAATGCATTGCTTCAGTTTACTGGCTGTCACGAGTTTGCAAGTCAGTACAGGGAAGGGTTTTTCTAAAACACTTCCTTTCATTTTCAGCCTGTTAGCTGCTATCCCATGCAAATTCCCCACATATCAAAGGGTGAGATGAGAGCTGTGCCCTTGTGGGCCCTTGTGAACCCCCTCTGGTATCGGGGAAAGTGGATGTGAGGAATTATTCTTAAATGTGACCTCCCTGTGAACAGGATTAGTTTGTACTACTCTGCTGGCATTATTGAATGAAAGAATAGTAGTCTAGGACAACATAAATAAACTAAGAAGGATGATGCAGATACGCAAATGCTAAATTTAGCTTTAAGATGATTATTCCGTGCCTCCTGGCTTTCCTGCTTCTCTGGGAGCAGCACCTGTGATCTATGTGACTTGTAGCTCTTGGAGAAGTTTGCTGTAGAGAATGGAAGAGGTTTTTGACTTTTTTTTTTTTTTTTGCGCCTTTAAGTAACGTAACACATGCTCAAAGTGCAGATCTAGAAAAGAGTGGGTTTAGAGGTTGGCTGTTTCTTGTGACAGTGTTTTATGGTGGTCTAGTTCAGCCTTGGGTCTCTTTCTAAGCCATTACTGGTAGAGAAGATCACTTGGATGGGCACTGAATTTAGTTGCTGTGCCCATGACACATGAGAGCATAACATTTGTTGAGAAAAACACCACAGTTAGGTGGGAGAAGGATCTCATCCTAAATTATTAATGCATGTGCTGTAACTTTACGATTAAATGCCTTATGGTGCAACCTAAAAATAAGTGAATAGGCATTTTCCCTGTTACTGCAGAGTAATATCAGCCGGCTCGCTAGAAATCCACAGGTTTGTGCCGTATGTGCTTTTGTGGACGATCGGTGGCTGAATATTTTTTTCCTAAATGGCTTTATGGGCTCATAAGGTGTGTGTAAGGGATAAAGCGGGCTCGTGGCCGTCTGAAAGAGCTGTATCTGCCGTGAGTGGGTATCCTGTTTTTCCTGCTTGGCATGGGCGAAGCGAGCAGAGCTGCCGGGCACGGGCTCCGTTTTAGGGGGCTGAAATGTGCGGATTTGGGGCCGAGGCGGAGGTACGGCGCTGGGTAAGCCGCGGGAGGCGGCACCGGCACTTTCCGCGCGCCGATAGGTGGCGGTGTCGGCGCGGCCATGGGCGGCCCCTCGGCGCGTCCCGCGCTCCCGCCGGGCCGTGCGGGATTTCCCCG
>VYZP01014288.1:14276-41519 GCA_013400635.1 Hypocryptadius cinnamomeus
GGCCCGCTAATTTATCGGTATTTTTTCTTTTTGTTTCCTTTTTTTTTTACATTTTTTTAAATTTTAAATCCCCCTCCGTTGCTGCGGGTAGGGGCCGGCAGCGCGAGCGGCGCTGCGGCACCGCGCGTGCCGGGGCTCGCGGAAGCGGCGGGACCGAGCCTCCCCCCCNCGCCTCGCCCGGCGGAGCGGCCCCGCACGCACACACGCCTTCGAGAGCAGCGAGACCTGATTTTTATTTTTTTTTCGGGGAGCGTTTCTGGCCGCGGTTGCATGAATGCCCAATGTTGTAGACCGGTGGCAATGGATCTAGGAGTTTATCAACTAAGACACTTCTCGATTTCGTTCTTATCGTCATTGCTGGGCACCGACACCTCGTCTCTGAGGCTCGACAGTAGGTAAATAAGTGTTGTGTCCGAGCGGCTCTGCTGGCGCGGCGGTAGCGGGCCAGGTGAGCTCCGGGCTGGCTCCTTTGTCCGGGGGAGCCGCAGCGGCGGCACCGGCGTCCGCCTCTCCCCCCGGAGGTGCTGCCCTCCCCGGCGCCCAGCGCTTTTGCCGCAGCCTGGGATTGAGCTCCCTCTTTATCGTCCGTTCAGGGGCAAAATGTCGGGATATTTGGTCGGGGATGCAGGCGGGGGGGCTCAGCGCAGCTTTACAGGTTGCTTTGCTGCATTAGAGCATCTTGGTGAGGCGGCGGCAGGGCAGCGTGAGGATGACTTTCTCAGCCAACTGGCTACCAATGCTCTCGTCTCTTGTCTCTTAAATAATTCAGCCGTCGCTAATGTTGTATGTTTTTTCTCTTTCTTTCTCTCTTGCAGCTCCTCTGGTGCAAGCGTAGTAGCTATCGACAACAAAATCGAGCAAGCGATGGTACGTACCGATGGGGGCATAAACCCTGTTCGTGCTTGAAGCAGTAAACAATATGGGGATACAGCGGCGATACCCGTGCTGGGACGCGTTTCGGTAGCGGAGCCGGGGACGGAAGGGGAGGCACGGTGTCGGCTTCGGGAGCTTTTTTTTCTTGTTATTTTTATTTTTAATTGATCAAAGGCTTCCCGCGGGGAGGAATGCGCACGTTTGTGTATTGATGCCGGGGAGGGAATGACGGCATTGCTCTTGGCTACTGCCTCCCCAAACGATTGATCCCGGCTCCATGCGGCGGCGGAGGGGCGCTGCTGGGCAGAAAGCGAAGCGTGTTTGTGGGGTTTTACAGTCCCAAAGAGAGGGCGTTTTGGGGTACTTTTCATTTTATCTTTTTAACTCCCCACCAAGCGCAGGCGAGCGCATCCCCCGCGGGCGGCAGCCGGGGCATCCCCCGCCGCTGCGTCCTTCTCCCCGCGGGCGGCGCGGCCGCNTGACAGCCCGGCCCGGCTCGGCTCGGCCCCAGCCGGGACAGCGCTGCCCGGGGCCAGGAGTCACACTGCATAGCGGGGGCTGCCGCGTCTCTGGGGGGGCAGCCCGGCCCGGGCGCTGCGCTGCTTTCCTAACGCACACACTCTCTTCTGCGTTTCAGGATCTGGTAAAGAGTCACTTGATGTACGCAGTAAGGGAGGAAGTGGAGGTCCTCAAAGAGCAAATCAAAGAGCTGATAGAGAAGAACTCGCAGCTGGAGCAAGAAAACACTCTGCTAAAAACACTTGCCAGCCCAGAGCAGCTTGCCCAGTTCCAAGCACAGCTGCAGACTGGTTCTCCGCCTTCCTCTTCCCAGTCACAAGGGACAGCACAGCAGCCTGCTCAGCCGGCATCACAGGGCTCAGGGCCTTCAGCATAGCTCAAGATGTCATCGCCGTCATGACTGCCGGCTTCTGGACTGTCCAGAGCGAGGAGGACTAGCGGGAATCCGCCACAGCCACCCTTCATCCATTTCAATGCACATTGCAACCCAGACTGAGGACTCCATGCCTTGCACACATCAGGAGAGGTTTCTCCCCCTTGTATTACACACTCATCTGTCTCTCTCTTACCTCCCTTACCCCTTTGGCTTGAAGGAGTCTATGTTCTTAGGTTGGTTGAATAAAATAAACTTCTTCCAGAGAATTAGCACAAGTACACTGGGGACTCGAGCAGCTTCTGCAAATGGCTGAGAAACGAAGCTGCATGCCTGAATTTTTTTGGTTTGTTTTTAAATCTTCCACTCATCCAGTGCTACAGCTGATACAAGTGCTTTTCAAACTTGGAAACGTGAAGAAATAGACTGGAGTAAAAAGTGATGGCTCAACCCCCTGTAGTGCATTGGGGTTCCAAAGTGTGGACTGGTGCGTAGGATCTAAGAGGAAGAGGGAGAAAGGTAATCTCAGTGTTTAACACTTAATTGTCACCTGAAACCTTAAGTGCAAATATTTGCACCGTTTTCTGAACCAGTGGACAGGTGCATAAAGCTGTATTATATATAGAAAACAGGTAGGTGACAATACAGTTGTTGGGTCATAGGATAATTACCATGAAGGTTATTTGCCTACTGTATATTTGTGTATTTAGTGTAATTACTTTGTAAAATAGAAAACTGTAACTATTTAGGTTGTACAGATTGAAGTTTAGTTGTTTCATTGGCTGATCTGAAGAAGTTTGAAAAGTTTTTTTTTTATGCTACATAAATAAGAATGCACCTACGCAACTGTTCAGAATTTGGCAAATTAATGCTGTTTGTGTAACTTCTGAAGTTCCCTGGCTGCTGATTATCTTGAAGTAAATCATTGTGCATTGTAGTTTGGTTCAAGATGGGGAAAACCACTCCAAAAATTACCAAGCCCTGCTAGCAAAGAATTAAAGAAAAAAATTGGATTTCCCGGTATGGATTTTTTGCATATGATCTGTATAGTAGTATGCATATGTTTTTGTGCATGTTCTCTACAGTTGTAACACGTCAATGTATTTAACTGTTGCACTTGTCAACTTTCAATAAAGCATACAATGTTGATAAATCACTGTTTGTATATTGTACTGGTGTTAACCACAGCCACTTCTAAGATGTTGCAATGCAGTTTTACATGGGTGGTGAGGTCAGCTCTTGAAAACAGGCAGATACTGAAGTTAAAAGGAGGAGGAGGGAGTAGGGCACCTGACTAAGCAAAATGCTGGGTTTGGTCCTATATGGTCAGGGCTGTAGGGCCACAGATGTTTGTTGTATATGACAATATATAAGTTGTTTCCTAGTGGCAAACTGTGTCCTTGCCTGTGCGTGGTCATCCCATGCTGGCACAGTTCCCACCCTTAACTCGGGGTGTCAAAGGCAGTAAGCACTGCAGCTATCCCACCAGGTCAGCCTGTATCACAGTATTAATGGTGCCTTCTGAAAAATGTTGAGAATAATTTCCAGTTTTGTGTGTGTTTGGAAAAATGCTTCTTTAGTAATACTGATTAAAACTGAATCTGAGCTTATGAATTTCTAGGTCAATGAGTACTGAAGGTGTGATCGATACACTGCAACCAGGGGAGCAAAGGAATTTGCAATTTTACAGCAGTGGAAAAGAAATTGATTTGACTTAAAATATGAGGGTTATTTACAAAGGGTTTTTTATAGGGTCGTATGACTGCTTGCTTGTAATGAAAATCAGGAAATACTATTTTTGTGGAGCTTCTTGTTACTGAGAGTAATCAAGTGTAGCAGAGGAAACTAGAAAGCTGAAGGTTCAAGGTAGGACAGGTCACTCTTGTGTAATTCATAGCTAAACTTTTTATTTTGGTGGATACTTCCCATGTAGCAGTTAAGGCACTGCTTGGCTGTATCACAAGTAGTTGAATTGTCTTTATTGGGATTGCCATATTAAAGTGCTTGAGTGAGTGTGTTTTCATGGGAGTGTGAACTTGAATTCATAGCTTGTGTTCTTGAGATTTCAGTGTACAGTTTAGGAGCCCTCTTAATGAGGAAACACCACTGAGAAATGCAGGGTTTTTCTTTCTAATGGATTAAGCTAAAATTAGAAATTGTTGATGGCCTTTGTGGCAGAACAACACTTGAATTATTTGGATCCAACAAAGGGAATGCTAATTTTGGTGCTTTTTAAAGGACTTAATTGTCTGCAGTTGCCTTTATATTCTGACTGTCTCTTCAGTGCTTCCAGGCTGTAACATTGTGAAAATTGACTTTTTTTGTATACTTACACAGATCAGCTTTTTCACCCGCTTCAGCTATCAAAATTTGCAAAGAATTTTTTTTTTTTTAAATGAAATGGACCTCTGGGTTTATTTCTTTGAAGAACAGCATCATTGTATTCCAAATTCAAGTTTGTTTTTTTTAAAGTGTTCTTTAATAAATTATTTGGAAGGCTTAATGATTTTGGTTAGGTAATACACTAATAATTTTAGTACACTGTACTAAACAGTGGCAAATCAATGCTGGCAAATCTGATCATTTATGTACTGAGTAGTCCTAAACTGTGGAGCTGGCTCTTGGAGCTGTTTATTAATTACTAACGAGGCCAAGCAATGTTTTGTTGCCGAGATGATTTTAGCAATAGCTCTGTCAAAGCTGCAGCCTCTTCATGAAACGGGTTCAAATTGACTAAAATTGTGCTTGAAATCCAGACAAAGAGTAGATGTTTGTCAGTTATGTTGTAATACTTCTGGAATGAATTGTTTTGATTTTTCCTTTTGTTCTAGAACAAATAATTTTTCAGAGAACTTTAAATCAAATGTTATCAGTGGTCAAGAGTGTTGTCTTTTTCCACCAAAATTCTTCTTTTTACAAACTCTGAGATTCTCATATTTTCATCCACACTGAGAGTCATATGAAATGTAACCTATCTTTTATATGTCAAGCTTTTTATTCTTTGTGTATCTCCAGTTCAGTCACTCTTCAGGCTATATCCAAGCTGTTTGTCATTTAATTTCTTGCTGTCAATTATCTGCACGCTGGCTTTATTTTTAACAGCAATATGATAAACTGATCGAAGCAAATTATCACCGAGACCAGGTTGCTGGTCTTTTTATTTCTTACAGCTTTTTTTTTTTTTTTTTAATTCAGTACTTTTCTGGCAAATAATTCTGAGGCAAGTCTAGGTGGTTCAGATTCTGGGGTCTCCATAAATACTTTAAAGTGTTGGCTGTAGCTGGGGTAGAGCTACTTTTCCTCAGAGTAGCTGGTTATGGGGTCATGGGTTGGATTTGTGACCAAAACAGATAACTCAGGGATGTGTTTGTTACAGCTGAGCAGGGCTGACACTGAGTCAGGGCCTTTTCTGCCTCTCACCCCACCACACCCCAGCAGAGAGAGGGCTGGGAGTGCACAAGGAGCTGGGAGGGGACACAGCCTGGACAGCTGACCCCAACTGACCATAGCGGGGTCCTGTAATATACGGTGTATAGAGCAGGGGGAAGAAGGGGAGGAAGTTCAGAATGATGGTGTTTGTCTTCCAAATCACTGTTACATATGGTGGAGTCCTGCTTTCCTGGAGATGGCTGAACACCTGCCTACCCACGGGGAGTGGTGAATGGATTCCTTGTTTGCTTCTCTGTTAAACTGTCTTTATCTTAACACATGAGTTTTCTCACTTTTCTGATTCTCTCCCCTATACCACTGTGGGGGAGTAAGGAAGTGACTGTTGTGGAAGGAAAGAGAAATAAGAGCAAGTGGTTGTTGTGGCACTTAGCAGCTGCCTGGTTAAACCACAACAGTCCTTTTTGTCGCCTGCTGTGGGGCTCAAAGTACCACCAGATGTGATTGGAATGTGCTCGATCGATTCTATCTCAGTTATTACTGTTTTGCTATTAATTGACAGGCTCCTGTTTGTCATAGGACTTGCTTGCCTGAGTCTAGTGCTCGTCAGTGGCTGCTCACTGCACTGTTGTGCTGCTTATCACCTTGCTCTATGGTGTCTGGGAACATTTCGATAACAGCCATGGCAATGTGTCGGGCTGGCAGATAGCCAGAGCTGCTGCTGCTGTGCTGCGGATCTGGACAGGCTGGAACTCCAGCGTGAACTTGAGTGGAAGAGCCTGTGATCTGTGGGTGAGTCCATGTGGGAGCTGGACACCCTGAGGCATCTGTGGCCCTGGATAAGGCCATGCCAGAGCAGGTACATCTCACAGCATCTGTGGCCATGGTCATGTCTGTGCCACAGCAGCTGGACCTCTGAAGGGATTGTGGCCCAAGGGTAAGTCCATGAGAATGGTCGCTGGAGAAGGCACACCTTGAAACATCAGTGGCTGTGCTTGAGGCCATGCAAGACTACCCCAAAGCATGTAGCTGTGGATAAGCCCAGGAGAGAGCAGATAAACCCCTGGAGGGACTACAGTCATGGGTAAGGCCATGCTGGAGCAGGTTTACTTTCCAAGGGACTGGCTGTGGATGAGACCATGCAGGATCAGGAACATCTCTGAAGGCATTGTGGCCAATGGAAAAGACCATGCTGAAACTGGTCTACCTCAAAGCAACTGTGGCTGTGGGTAAGTCCATGCCACAGCAGGTAGACCCCTGAAGAGTCTGTGGTTCTTAGATAAGGCTTCACTTGGAGCAGGTACACTCCTAAAGGACTGTGGAAAAGTCCAAGCCAGAGCAGGGGAAGCAGAAGAGTTAACTGCAATTTTAAACCCCATGGTCTGCTCCAAATGAACCAGAGGTGGAGATTGCAATGCAAACATCTTGAAATTGTTGTAATGTGGAATTTGGCTTGCGTGTAATAGGAATTACTGCAGCAGGAATCACCCAAACCAGTGGAGGACAAGCCTTACAGGAAGCAGTGCAAGTGCAGCAGTGACCTGCCATGACCTGCCTTTGGTGCCCAGTAACTCTAAACAACACACCACATCTCCTGTCCTGACCAAAGTCATGGACTAAATGAACCCAAAGGACATTTTGTGGATGCTTGACAGACATTTCACAGGGGTGATCAGAGACTACGGGAATGATACCTGTGTATTATATCAAAGGATGGTGACAGCGGTGGTGGGTAATGAGGAGGTATTGGATAGTGTGGGACTTGAGCAAATGGAATGGAATCAGGGATGGAGAATATGCTGGTTTGGGCTGGGATAGAGCTAGGATTCATCACAGGAGCTAGTGTGGAGCTATAGTTTGGTTTTGTGCAGAGAACAGTGTTGGTAACACAGGGATGTGTTTGTTACAGCTGAGCAGGGCTGATGCAGTCAGGGCCCTTTCTGGCTCTCACCCCAGCAGTGAGAGGGCTGGGAGGGGACACAGCTGGGACAGCTGACCCCAAAGGGATATCCCAGACCATATGGCATCAAACTCAGCATATAAAGCTGGGGGAAGAAGAAGGAATGTTTGGAATTACTGAGTTTGTCTTCCCAAGTCACCATTACATGTGATGGAGCCCTGCTTTCGTGGGGATGGCTGAACACCTGCCTGCCCATGGGATGTGATGAATGGATTCCCTGTTGTGTTTTGCTTGTGTGCACAGCTTTTGCTTTACCTATTAAACTGTCTTGATATCAGCCCATAAGCCTTCTCCTCCAAATCTCTCCCCCATCCCAGTCAAGGGGGAGTGAGCAAGTGACTTGTGGAAGAAAAGAGAAATACTCTTCAATAACATGCCTGGAAACTGTCCAGAGAGCACCCAGACAAAACGTCCCAGCAGCAGGGGAGTAAATGCAGTGCCTGAGAGATGCCTCTCCCTAATCCTTATGGCATAAATCAATGCCTGGGAGGCAGCTTCCTGTGGTTCAGCTGCAGAAAGAACCCCACAAGGCTATTTGGGAATTACCACCCATGATTTTTTGTAGCTACAAATCTCAATACAAAGAATTTTAAGTATTGTTTATTCCTTGCAGGGAGAAATAGCAGCTTGCTGGCTGGAGGCATACTTGTTTATTTAATATGTGCCATTTGCAAAACCTCTCGATAAGCATCCTGAGCACGTTAGTAACAGGTCACATCTTACAGATGATGCATTATTTGTCACTTTTCTCCTGTATCTTTAGGATTATGTTTTTTTAACTTCCTGGTGAATTTTCTGCTGTAGTAAACCTGAAATAAGTTAGAAATTCAAGGAAATAAACCCAATTCCAACCTTTGCTGTTCAGTGTTACTTCAGATGTTTGAAATTAAATGGAGAATGGTTGCTGGAGGGACCTCCTGAGAAGTCTGCAGTGAACTTAGGCATTTGAAATGTTTGGGGATATTCTGAAAAACTCCTGCCACTGGGCCAGTCCTTTTCCTGCGATGAGTAAGCAGACTCTTCTGACTGCATTTTTTTAGTATGTGCTGAGCTAGGTCAACAAACGGCCTGCTTGAGAATCCCAGGCAAGGAGTTTTCAGCAGACACTGGCAACTGCCCTCCTCAACTGGGGTCCAATTTCCAACAGGAGCAAAGCCAAGCTCAACAACAAAGTTAAAAGCCAAACCATGAATAAACTGACTTCCTTACATTGTAAATACATCGGAAAAGGGCAGCAGTTCAAAAGGGAAAATGAGCCAAACTCTGATTATTTTCCTTGAAACTGAATCCCAAGGGGTGATTGTCCATTGAGATGCCCCCAGGAGAGTTGTGCTGCGCCAAGAAGCAAGAGGGTTTGGGTAGGACATGGCCAAGAGGCCTCCCAACTGTTGCACAACAGGAATTTGGGTACAGTGTAACAATCAGCTGAGGAAAGGGAAAACATTTCTCAAAAACCTTATTCCTGAGCTAAACCAGGTTCTCAGGCCATCTTGAAGATTGATTTTGATTCTTCAGCTGTTTTGGGTGGCGGTGGTTTTTCAGTGATGTGTAGCTGGTAATACACAGTGGATGCAGTTCAAGCCATCATAAGAAAGTAGTTACAGGTAAAAAAAAAAAAAAAAAAAGGTCATAATGCTCCAATTTATAGTCTTGTAGTTTGGGTGCACTGGGAGCTCTAAAGTTCTCCCTCTTTGGAGCTCTAAAGGCACTGTGAAATGACGAGACGTTCTGATCTGGCAAGTGCAAGCTCAGGGCAAATCCACCTTAATCTTGGAAGTAACAAAAGGGGAGTGAATAAAACCTTTCAGCCTTTAAAACCAAAGTCAAGAAGAACAAACCTCAATGGCCTTCAGAATGCAAAGCAGATGAAGTTGTTCATCAGGGAGTACTGGAAGCAATGCAGATGAGCTTATTTGTGTATTATTTGAATTACTGTTAGCTGCTTTCCAGTCCAACATACACTCAGGATCTCTAGGATTTGGAAGCTGGGTAACTGTGCTGAGGTTTCAGATCTCTCACCCCACACCCCAAAAACCAAAATCTTGTTAAAAGAATCTACCTGCATTATGCTCTCTGGGGAGGCTGCTGTAAATGGCCACTCTTCCTTCCATTAGTTTTATTACTGAGAACCTCCCCCTTCTGCCTTTGCTCCTGCTTTAATTGAAGCTTTGCTAGCAGATAGCCATCAGAAAAGACATCTGCAATTCAATTAGATCTGTGCTTAAACTCATGATCTCTGTGAAACCGGCCGCTGCCAGAACAGAGTGCCCTCCATGGGCTCACTTGGGGCTGCAGCCTGCCGTGCTTTGCACTTCATCCCCCTCCTGCCCCGCTGGTCCTGCTTACAGGTGCTTGAAATGAGGATCCATTCCTCACAGGAGGCTTGTAGGAGCTCATTTCCTCTTCCTTGCACAGCCAGAGAGAAGCTGGAAACTTGGCACCACTGAGGAGCCGTGAAACCTGCCTTATAATGTACTGAAAGCGGCTACTTCTCTACTCTGCAGAGTAGAATCTTTCTGCCATGGGAGGTAGGATGTTAAGGAGTTCCAAAGGTGCTCCAGGGGTAACTTATTGCATCTTTTGCATAGACATGAAAGCATGGTGAATTTATAGGAATGTCCATAGTAAAAGAAGTTGGGCTTTTTAGCTGACTTAATTCAGTCTCTGGTGCTGTAAGTGGCATGTTCCCTGGTGCCAGCTACTGCAGGGCCACCATTCCTGCTTGCACTGACCCTATGAGGTGACTGAGGGGAAGACTAAACATCTGGGCAGGCCAGAGCACTGAACCCCTGTAAGGAACTGTTCTTTGGAAATATTTCCATGACCCTAGAGGTAAATGTTTGTCTCTAAGTGATGTCAGGCTGGTCCCTGACACAAACCACAACCTTATCTATAAATGCTCCACAAGGATGTTACAAAGTGCTTCAGTGGTCTTGCTTAAAGCATTTGTAAGAACTGATTATAGAGACTTGCAAAATCACAAGTGAAAAAGCCAGAAGGGCTTCTTTGTAGAAAATACATAGTTGATGAAAACCCCAAATCTGAAGAGAAATGAAAAGTGAAGGTGAGCATGAAAAGTGGATTTGGTTTGCAGCTCACTGCAAGCTCCCCTGTCTTCAGGGAGAAGTGGCCCCCAGTTGATAGAGGGGAAACCTAAATACTTACCTGGGATGGGAGAAAATCAAATGGGGATCAGAATAATGCAGCTGAATGAAGCAGATGGGTTGGAGTGCTGTACCTGTCTGTGCCCCTGAGTACAGAGCTTAGCAAAGCCTTGGTGAGAATCCTGCAGCCATGGGCTTTCTCCATCTGCCTTTCACAATATTGTTGCTCTCAGTTTATTTTTAATAAATCAAGTGAAATCTTACAGGGGAAGGAATTACTCTAGCAGGGGTCCCTTTCTGTTTTAAAGAGTTGACAGTGGGGAGGTTTGGGGCTGCTTTTCTGCTGGAGCATCCTCAAAGCCTGCAGTTTTAACTTGCTCCTGGACAATCTGGCTTTTGGCAGAACACATGTATGTGCCTAGATCCCTCAGGCCATACATACTGAGCCTGTGGGATCAGGAGGTGGAAGGCCTGTAAGACAGAAGTGATACAGGAGCTTCCAGCTGGCCACTGCCCACCCACCTCTCCCTCAAGGAGCTCCTCGTGAGGGTTATGCCCCCAGCCACTGGTGAGGCACACAGGGCAAGGAGAGGGCAACTGCACCCTATAGCCCAGAGGAAAACACTTCCACTTTCCATGGATTTTCTAATTTCATCTCATCATGGCTATTCATAAGCAGTCTGGAGGTAAAATTAACTTGTACCGCATTTCTCTTTGCATTTCACCACACTGCTTCAGTGGCAAGCACCCCTTTATTTAAAAAAATTTCCTTCTGGGGATGTCAAAGTACAGGTATCAGTTGTTAGTAATTTATAGAGGAAAAATTCTTGTATCAATGCTTAATAACTAATGTAAATAAATATAAAGCACTCTGTTGAAGGCCACAGCAGTTCTGCACACAGTGATGTACATCCCAGGGGGAAGGAAGAAACCTTCCAGCAAAACCTGGCAGTTCATGGCTGTTCCAGCCATGGAATCTAGGGAATTTCATTTCCAATCTAGGGAAAGATTGAAATGAAAACACACACACCCTTTTGAGATGTTGTATATGAAAACTCTCAGACATTAATTTTCTTTTCAGAAAAAGAGAAAAGCAAACTTTATTTTTGGTCTAAATTTTCACAAGAATTCCATTTCTATATATACTTCAAAGTTTGCCAATGAAGCTACTTGGCAACATCAGTACAGAGAAAGGATATATCAGCCATCATCTATGTTAGAAGCAAACCCAGGATAAACCTTTGGTATTGCTGATTTCTGATGACCTGATCATAATGCCAGATAGATTTGATGTTCCCATTAAAATGTGAGTTCCTGAAATAATGCTGCTCCTGTGAGATTTGTACCTTCTATTAAGAATGAGTCAGCTTCTAGCCTTGGGTTTCTGGGTAAAAGAGCTGAAAATATCAACGAGCTGCAATACACCAAGCTAGAAATCAGAAAAGAAATAACAGGAAAAAATTTCCAAAATTGCTTTTTAAGATTAAATGACATATTTGGCCTGAAATTTTGGATAGTTTGACAACTCTGAAATCGTGTTGCACCAAACTTGTTCTTGTGCTGTGACAGTGACACAGTCTGCCTTTGGTGTCATGGTGCCCTGATCCTGCAACAAATTAATTAAGGGTTTGGGGTTGGACAAACACAGGATCAATCTTTCTGTTTCACAAAGTGGGACTGAATGGGCATTTTCCTTGATGCGTGACAGTTTCGTGATATTTCAGCATATGCTGGACTTTTAACCTTAAATGCCATTTATCTCTTTCCCTCCCAAGGAGCATTTTGTATTCAGTATGTTTTATCTGGTGACTCATATTATCTGCAAATAATCAAGCTGTAATACTAATTGCTTTTGAAGAGGGAATAAAGGATGACATTGTTCTGGATCATCGAAAGCAATTCAATCTGTTCCTCAAGGCAGGAATAAAGGTTGTAGCCTTGTTTACAAAAATGGGGAAGGCAAGGGGCCACTCTCTTTCAGCTGTGCAGATGGGTGAGGAGAAACAGTGCTCAGATTGGGGTTATAGAATGCTCCAGCTCTACTGAGCCTCTTAAAAGTAGCATTTAGTTCAGAGGCAGTAGTCTTCATTCACTCACCCCAAAATAATCTGGAGGGCTTTTATTATAGCTCTGCAACCTGGGCAGTGTTTGGCGCCAACTGCTTTGTAGAAGATTGCTTCCCTGGGGCTCTTGCAGACTGTGCCCAGGCAGCAGGGCTAATGCCCTTCAGTGCCCAGGGGCACGGCCACCCTACAGCCAGCAGTGCTTTCTCAGTGGCCCCGATGGTGGGGGCAGGTCTGTGCATCCAGAACTCTCCAAGAATAGGTTTCCTAAAGCTTAGGTTGTATTTTGAAGGGTCAGGAGAAAGCACTGACTCTTCTGTTTTCCAGAAACTGCTGGCTAAGTTAATGAGACTTAAAAATAGCAACAGCCATTTCCAGCAAAAATAACCAGTGGCAGTAATGGTCCCATCTCCAGTCTACTACATGTTATCCTTTCAGAACTTCATCAGGAGCACACCAAAGGACAGGAGAGTTGTTTGGAAAACTGGAATCATAGAATAATAGCATTGCTTCTGGTTGGTTGGCAGTGCCCAACCCAATCCTCTAGCCTCCCAGGCTCTGGATTTAAGGGCCTGGAGGAGAAGCCACATGAAGAGCGGCTGAAGTCTCTTGGTCTGTTCTGCCTGGAGGAGACTGGGGGGAGGAGACCTTGCAGCCTCCAAGTTCCTTGTGAGGGGAAGAGCAGGGGCAGGCACTGATCTCTTGCCTGTGGTGACAGTGACAGGATCTGAGGGAATGGCCTGAAATTGTGCCAGGGGAGGTTCGGGTTGGATATTAGGAAAAGGTTCTTCACACAGAGGGTGGCTGAGTGCTGGAACAGCTCCCCAGGGAAGTGGTCACAGCACCAGCCTGACAGAGCTCAAGAAGCATTTGGACAATGCTCTCGGTGGCACACGGTGTGGTTCTTGGGGATGGTGCTGTGCAGGGCTGGGAGTTGGACTCAATGATCCCATGGGGTCCCTTCCAACTCAGCATATTCTGTGATTCTGTGAATAATGATTTACAGCACATCAAAATACTTACTGCTGGGTTGAAATGACAAACGTACACAATCCTATGGCTTTTAGTTTTGAACAACTTGCTTTTAAAAGATGAGAGGCTGAGCTAAGGCTTAATTGTTTCTTGAGCAGCCTCTGTTCCACTGATGCTGGAAAGTCATTTTCAGGCTGTGACACCTGCTGACCCAAAGCCTCAGGGGATGAAAGCAGACCCAAACATGAAGTGACCTGTGCTTGGTGCCTGTTTGTGCTGCACATTCTGACACAGAACCCCGGTGTGCAGCGGCCTGGGCTGTGCTCAGACGTGCTCTGTGTGTTGATGCCGCACCAGCATGTGGTTGTGTTGGACAAACAACTCGCTGTGCCCTCAGACTGGTGCTGCCTTGGGTCTCTGCCTGACCCTGGGTGGTGTGATACAAGTCCTTCAACCCCAGACTGGTTCAAATGCATGCTTGAAATGCAGTTATTTGGGAAGCCAAGGATTTTCTCCTAGCAGGGTTGGGTGCTGTGCCTCCGATGGCACATGCCTGGAATGGGAGGTGATGACCTGCACCACCAGCACAGCAAATGCCATTGCTGCTGTGGGTAAGGATACAAGATCACGCTTGGGAAAATCTGAGACTTGTTATCTCCTGGCCTGGGATTCATCACATGATTGCAGGGACAAAAGAGCATAGATGTAGAATGACTGAACCTTTAAGGGACCTGGGGAGGTCATCTGCTCCAACTTCTCACTCGGAGCAGGGCTAATTTTGGCATGAAGTCAAATCACTCAGGACTGTGTCCACCTGAGTTTCAGAAACTTCCAAGGACAAAAAATCCACTGCCCTTCTTGGAAACCTCTTCCAATGTTGTTTGGGGGTTTTTTCCTCATACCCAATCAGACTTTTCTTTGATGCAACTTTTGTCTTGGCCCATGAAGTCTCTCACCTCATTCGGGGTAAAATAATTTGCAAGTTGCAGATGAGGAGGAGTGCCCGTCTTTCCCCACTGGTGAGACCTTGTGCATGCTGCTTCCCTTCTGCTACCAGTTATCCTGGGTTGCAGACACCTCCTCCAGCTGCCATGTCCATCAGAGACAACCAACCCTTCCTCAGCTGTGACTGTCCACATGGAAAGCTGGAATAGCTTCTGCTGACAAAGCAGGAGAAAACCTGCTTTTAGGGAGAGAATGAGAGGCTGGTTGACTTTACCTGCTCCACCTGCAGCTCCCATGTTCAGGGGCTGCACACTCACACCCAGCCTGTTTGTGGTGTCCATGTGCTCGGCATAGGTGACTATGGAAGAGCTCGTCTTCTGTTCAGAATGCAAATTAAGGTAAAAATTACAATGTGCATGGTTCTGTTTGCTTGTTTGTTTTTCCACAGTGTGTAGCTGCAGTATTTAGGTTATTGGAAAGCCATGGGCTCTCTGTGGAGTCATCCTGCATCCCAGGATAAAAGGCAGACATGTATGGGGGGCTGGTCAGAGCAGTGCATTTGAGAAATATGGATGAAATAACCCTCAAGCAATTAACTTATTAGGGAATGACAAAAGAGCTAGCAGGTGATTCCTTTGTTCTCTGACAGGGACAATAACATTTAGTCTATAAATAGGCTTTTTAAAAAAGCTTTTTAAGTTGAATCCATCAGAATTTTTTCAATTAAGTGTTTTTGACAGAAGATACTGATCAAAATTAAAATAACTCAAAAAAGTAGACAATTATGCTACAAAAAGGTCATAAATCTGTAGGGGAAAAATATAATAGGAATGATTTCAATTCATAAGTTGTTCATTTAAAAAAATCTGGAATTTCACAGTGATATTTTTAAAGTTATATGTTCTGTAGGGTTTTTTAACATCATGGCTGACATGTCATGAAATCATCACGGCGCATAATAACATCTTATCATTTCTAGCTCAGAGTGTTGCCTGTTTGTTGTAGTGAAACAGTTTGGCACCTGATCAAAGTGTCTCCTGCCTGTCTTGTAAAAAAAATAATGTCAAACTTCCATTACAACACAGACAGAAGACACTTTGATCTAGAAAAGAAAGTATGTTAGTGTTTACTAAGTGGCAGATGGTTTTAATAGTTTCAAAATGAAACAGAATAAAAAAAAATTAAGGTTTTCCCATATAATACGCAGGACAAATGAAATGCCATGAAATCATATGAAAAAAACCCTAAACCAGAGATAAAAAGCAGGAAAGAGCATTTCTTAAGAGAAAATGACCTTTTTTTGGTAAGGGTATTTTCCTTTGTCATTTGCTTTTGACCAGGCTGGGTTTGCCAGGCACTGAGTCTGCCCTGCACTCTGCTGCTGGGATGTGGGCATGGAGCTGGCAGGGCTGTGGGGCTGGAAATGCCTGACTTGTTTAAAAAGAGAGATGAGGCTGACCCATGTGACAAGGATGACTCCTGCATTGTTGCCATTGGCTCGTTTAATGTCCAAGGAAAATTCCAGATCAGCAAATATGCCTATTCTTGGCAAATATGTTTCTTAAACAAAAATAAAACCCCAAAGAGCTGCCCAATCTGGAGCATTAACTTGAGACAGTTATCTGTGGTACTCAGGGATCTGCTCCAGGAAACAGCGTGCTGAGCTCCACGTCTGACTCCAGCTATTTGGGAACGGGGTGCCAGCGTCACACCCTATGGGTAAGCATATAACAATAGCCATTACTATTATTATTATTATTATTATTATTAATCCTCCAGCATCAAACAGAAATCCTCCAGCATCAAACAGAATCATATGATAGTGTGCACACAGTGAACAGCATCCAGAAATAAATAGACACACAAAATGCTTCCCGGTGAGAGCAGAGGGAAGTCAGACCAGCTTCAGGCTGCCTTACCAATATGGTTTAAATCAGGACAAAGCAAAAATGTCCTTTTCTGTTGCAGGTCCTTGTAGTTAGGCAGGTTGGTAGAAGCCCAGTGAGGGTTCCTATTCCTCTCTGATAACTCATCCTGCCCTGCTTTAACTGTTATCCAATAATGTGAAACCTTCACTGCTGATTGTAGGATCATTTAGGTTGGAAAAGGTCATCTAGTCCAACCCTAGAGCAACAGCTGAGCTTGCAGCTGCCAGCAGCATGGCTGGCTGGTGGTGGGACATCCCACTGGTGTCCTACCACAGGCTTCCAGCTGCACAGGCATCTGCCAAATGGAAGAGCAGCTGACTGCTGGCCTTCCTGCATCAGGCTGTGGCAAGTCCTCAGAAGACATGAGACATCCAGAAATGTGTTTGCATTTGTGCCATCAGAACTGGGGATGTCCAAGCCCGGGGCACAGCTGTGACATGGAATGGCTCTGCTTCCTGCCTGTCCCTGAGGGCTTCCCTCAGCCTGCAGTCCTCCTGTGTGCTAGGATGCTGGGCATCTACCTGCCTGACCTGTCTGCTGGATGGAGCCAGCACAGCTTGCAGGGTGTCCTGAAAACTTTTCACCATGACATTCCTTATATGTGGCTCTGTCATATGCTGGTGCCAGCAGCTTTCCACTCTGGTATTTATACCAGACCTCCACATGCCTGTGGAAAGCAAGGCCATGGCACATGAAGGGTTACTACAGGAGGAGACACAGGGTAGAGGAAAGACAGATTTCAAGCCTTGGGTCAGCCAAAAAGCTGAAATTGTAGGAAGCTGCACTGAAAAGATGAAAAAAAATAAAGCAAAGAAAGGGAGATTTGAATGGATCCAAGCCTGCTGAGCGGTATAAAGGAGAAAAACAGTGCCGGCATGAAACTCTTCCAGCTGCTTTCCACAGACTCAGCACAGCAAATTTGTCACAGGAAGTAAAGCACAGAAAGGGAGTGAAATGGGTCAAGGCAAAGAGGGCACATGGGGGGGATGCTTTCTACCTCTGGCAAGGCCAGAGCAGTGAGCTCACCTCTGCTTGTGGGCCTGTCACCAGCGCCAGATCTTGGGTGCCCTTGGAGAGGCACAGCAGGGATGTGGATGGGGACTAGATGGGGAAATGTCCCCTGGGACTGGCAAAAGCAGCAATGTCAGCTCTGCCCCCAGCCAGCCAGGGGGAAGCAGGGAGAAGAGCGAGCACTGGCTGCTTGGTCTGCCTCCTGCGAGGCCTGTCAATCCCTCCCCTCATGCAACAGGTGAATCAGGGGAACACACCAAAAAAAAAAAAAAAAAAAAAAAAAAAAAANNAAAAAAAAGAAAAGAAAAATGAAAGGGAGAAGAGAAGCCACTCAGTGTAGGAGACGAAGTAGTTATGAAGAAGATGCCCTTCAGGTATGACATGGTGTGTCAAGAGTGTCCACGGGGGGAAGGTTACCACTCATGCCTGGTGGGAAGGCAACACCATCACGTCCTGCAATCAACCAGCCCTGCTAATTGTTAATGGTTAATGACTCAAAACAATGGCCCATTTGTGGAGGCGGCAGGGTGCTTTGCACCCCCGGAGGGGGAGGAGGTGCGTTTTTGGGTGTGTGATGGCAAACCTCTGGTCTGCATAAGCCAGAGGGGCTGAACAATCACCACTGGAGGCTACAAGCCAGGCTTTGAGCCCTATAAGAGGCAGATCCTGTGAGGTGGGATGGTGCTTTTCATCATGCCAACTGCCTTCCCTTACATAAGTCACTCAATTGTAAAACTCCCCCCACACCTTCTCCTGGGAAAGGTCCTGAGGGTTTTCATCCCTCCTGATGGGGCATTCCTGGCTCAGCTGCACTGATGTGAGAGGCAGCTGTCGTGTCTTAGGAGGGGTCACAAACCATCAAGGACCCCCAAAGTGCCCCCAGACTCATTTCTAAGGCTTTTCTCCAGAGGACTGAAAGCTGGGCCCCAGAGGAGGTGCCAGGGTGCTGTCACTGAGCCAGAGTGTATTTTAACCCATCGGACTTTGTGTTTTACGGGCTTTTTCCCCCCACCCCCAACAGATCAAGACTGTGATCATCACTTTGACCCAGGGACACTAAATTGCAACAATCAAGTCTTGCCGTGAGATCCATGGGGGTGATATGCTTCTACTCTTACTGTTTCTTTCTGTTTCTTCCCTTTCCCTTACACATTTTTTTAAGTGAGTGATATTTTTATGCTTTCATATTGACATATTGCTGTAGATAACAGTAACCAAAATGGCTACATGCCTGTTTTCCATTGCAACCAAACTGTTCTAAAATAAACCCTACATATATATATATATATATATATCTATCTTTGCAAACACTGATCATCCAATGGGATTTCACTCTAATCCACCCCAAGGGATCTGTTAACAAGAACCTGGGTTGCCCTCACCTTTTGGGGCTGGGCCTGACAAACCCCTGTTGGATGGGACCCTGTGGCTGTGAACCCAACTCCGGGGGGATGGGATGGGATGGGAGGGGATGGGATGGGATGGGGAGCAGTTACCAGCAAAGAGGACGTTAGATGACATGCTACGGTGTTGTGGAAAAAAGCACTGGGAAGAGAATTGATGGCTGGTCCCATAGGAAAAGAAAGCTACAAGAGAGTTGGAGAGGAATTTTTTTATGAGGATAGGTAGTGATAGGACAAGGGGCGAAGGCTTTAAACTGAAAGAGGGTGGGTTTATTTTAGGTGTTAGGAAGAAATTATCTTCTTTGAGGGTGGTGAGGCACTGGCACAGGTTGCTCAGAGAAACTGTGGATGCCCCATCCCTGAAAGCGTTCAAGGCCAGGCTGGATGGAGCTCTGAGCAACCTGATCTAGTGAAAGGTGTCCCTGCCCATGGCAGGGAGGTTGGAAGGAGGTGATCTTTAAAAGCCCCTTCCAACCCAAACCACACTATCATTCTATGAAAAAGGGTTTATGGGTGAAAGCCATGAGGTCAATGAATCTGTAGCAGCCAGCCTGAGATGCAGTGTGTGCTTTTCACCTTTGGTATTTAGAAAAGGCCTATAAGAACCATGCTAGTACATAAAAGATACAGGCCTGTGCATATAACCTCTGGGGTCACTTAGGGTCCTCCCTGGGAAGAAGTGAGCAGGAAGAGGATGGGAAAGAGCTTTCAGGGACATATACCAACAAAAACAAAAGCAAGCTGTTGCTCTGCTCTTGAAGGTGGCAGGTTAGTAGCAATGGCCTGAAGCTGAAGGAGGAGCAGGGTTCAGGTTAGACTTTGGGATAAGGGCTGAGCAGTGAGAAGTCACCCACTGGGGTGAAGCTTCCTGGACTTACATGGAGCTTGACAAGTGATTCAGAAATGGCTTCTGCCCGCAGGAAGTGTTTGTCTAAACACAGCTCCCCCAGCCATCTTATTAAAGTTGGAGTTTCTGAGAGACAGCGCTAAACCTATATCATTATCAGTGCTGTCTTTTCAAGCTGGGTTTCTAGATAATGACATTAATTCTGTTTCTCAGGCAGAATTTCCATATGATTTGCTGGAGGCTGTGCACAAAAAATGAATGTCCCTCAGAGTTTGCTACTACAAATGTTTTTGCTCAGAAATCAATCTGTTGATTGAGGAGGTCATTTCATGCTAGAAAAATTTTGTTGTCTCCAAAATCCAGCCATGAGCTTAGGGAGAGGAGGCTACCTAGTCAGATGTGTGCTGTTGGCTTGGTCTCCACCAGAACATGCTTGAGCTCCTGTGCTCACTGCTTCCTCCACTGCCTCCTCCTCCTCCCTGGTATCCCAGGTGCTCTGGGGCAGACTTTGTTTTCCTACTGGGCTGGTTCAGTGTGGTGATAATGCAGGAAGAGCGCACAAGAGGCAGCTTTGTGCTGCCTGCCCAAGGATCCTTGAAATGGCTGGGCACCTCGTTGTGACATGGAGCAATAGTTTGGAGGTAATGATAATTTAAGACATACTTCTAAGGAGCTATTTGTAATGTTTTCTTAAATAATTTCCCTCTTAGCTGAAGGTCACAGGATCAAAAAGCCACAGCAGTTCAAGAATGGCTGTTCTTAAGCACCAATCCCAGCTTGGCCAGACTTTGCTGAGCCCTTGCAGGGAGATAGCCTTACACAGTGATTTGTACCAGCACACTTGTGTAGAAACATGTTGGGATACATCCAGCGTGATCACTGGAACATGTAAAACATGCCTTTGAAAGCAATTCAACGTTTGTGGAAGCTTGAGTGGGTTGGAAAGGCCACTGGCTACCAGCAGAGCACAGCACAGCTCAGGGACCAGATGTTCCAGTCCCCCATACCCCACATCCCTGCCTGAAAACGTGGCCCAGTTCATCCCCATTAGAAGTCTCTAACGAGCTTATAACCTAAAACTGTAAATACAGGAGCAGATTTTGTCACTGGGGCTCACCCAAAAGTCTTCCCTTGAGAGTGGTTAAAGCTATTCCAGATGGCAGCAGTGACATTTGCTGCCCTCCCAACACCAGATAACACCCTCAGGAGAACAGCCTCCAAACCCTCTGCACCGCCGCCCAGGATCCCAAGTACTGAGCGAACTCCCACCAGCTTTCATGTCCAGACATGTTTTCTGTCAAGACTTAGTAGCCATTAAATATTGAACGCTGAAAGTTTGGGGAGGAAAGGTAGCAAATCAAACTTTATTGCTATTTCCAGAGCTGTTTCCTAAGGCACAAACACAAGTTTCAGGGGGAACCATGCCAGGCTGGTGACTGCTTTCTCTGCTTTCCCTCGCTGCCCACCCTTTGGAAGTATGTTCCTACCTGGTCTGCAGACAAAAAAGCCAGAGAGAGCCAGCAGCTGGATCCTACAGGGGACTTCTCCTGTGGCTTCAAAAATATGGGTGGGGAGAGGGAAAAAGGAGTTTTCGGTTGTTACTGCGTTGCTCTTTTGCTCTGCTAGCTCATGTAAAAACAGATGCAGAAAGACAAGATAAGGAACTCTGTGGTTTCATCTGGTAACCTCAAACAGCAAACACTCCTCAAAAACAGTTTACTATGTGGTCACATTGCTTCGAAGAAAGGATAAGAAGCCCAACTGAAAAAAACACAATATAGTAATTGAAAAATAATATTTAGTCACAGAGGAGCTATAAATAAAATAGAACATGCCCTGAGATTTGAAAGCCTCAACAACTCAATAGCATCTCTCTCTCAGGAAGTTTCTTCTTCTTTTTCTCTTGTAGAGATACAGGCACCTCCTCCCAAAAACTGGCTAAATGGTTTACCCCCCCCCCACAGTCCCATTAAAATAGATGCTTTTCAGCATGTGCCAGGAATAGCCTTATGTGAAATGTGCTAAGATGCTGCAACTTCTATTGGGTTTATTTTGAGTGAGTACAATGAAGCAGCATAAGGCAGGGCTCTGAGGCTGGGGACAAACGTGGAAAGGAGAAGTTAATTAATTTATAGCAATTTTGAACTGCTGAGTTTTGTTTTCATGTGTACTGCTAGCATGACACTACAGAACAGGTTGAAGATTTAAAAGAAAAAAAACAAAAAAACATTAAATACCAATATGTTAACTATAGCACTTGCAGCTTCACAGAAAAAAACCCAGATGTTCTCTAAATGCAGATGTTGCCAGCACTGAAATAACAGGTGGCATATACTGATAATTACTAATTGGACTCATCCAGTGGGTAGAGCTTAGCAGCGACAGAGTAAAGGCAGAGTAACAGACTGACTTCTTCCCCCAGCTCCAGAGAGTATCTGAATTTCTAACTTGGCTTCCCTTTTCTTCCTTTTCCTTGCCATTTTTAATTTCAGCCTTCCAACAGCCTCTGTTTCCTGTCCCCCCGCCCTGGGTACCCATCCCACAGACACAGGTCCTGGGGCAGGTCCCTGCTGGCAGCTGCCAAAGGCACCCTGTCCCCAAGGCAGCTGCTGAGCAGGGGAGGAGGTTGAGAGCGATCAGCCTGAGGGGTGTCACCCACACTGCTCCCCCTCCCACTGAGGGCAACGTGTCTGCCTGATGCCAAGCATGGAAATTGAGCTTCAAACACGATCTTGGTGCAAGGAGTGTAAAGTCCCACTGACCAGCACAATGCAACTCAGCAGGAACATCAACTTAACCCCAAGGGGTGAGACCTGGAGCTGCGTGGGGCTGTGGGCAGAGGAGACACAGGGGCAGCAATGCAGAATCCCAGGCTGTTTATGCTGTGAGTGGTAGCTCCTGCTGTTAGTCGTGGGCACTTTGAGCTAAAATGCTGCCTCACACATCAACGAGCGGCAGAAGCAAAAGAGAAAAACAGACTGACTTGATTTAAAGTAAACATGAGAAAAACAAATCCACCCAAACCCTCATGCTGTGTTATCAGAAAGGTACCAGGCTGTAGGAATGTTGTGGGTTAAATTAGCTTGTAATAGCTGATTTTGAGTTGCATTTTTTTTGTGAGAAAAGCAAATCAACAAGTTTTTCCTAAGGACTGGAAAATGCCAAGAGCTGTAACATACTTCTTTTAAAGTTTGTCTTCAGACATGTGAGGACAATTCAACAGTAAAGCTGGATTGGCCAAAGGTATCTGAGGAAGAGTCCCTCTTACCATGGTGTAGTGGGTCATTCTGCCTGGCCACACAAAAATTCTGGCTGTGGGTCTCCCTCCACCCCCTTGGGAAACTAGAAAATCTCCTTGCCTGCCTTCCGGGGGAAAACTTCATTGCTGGGATGCAGGGAAGGGAAAGGAGCACATCCATGCACTTTCCACCTATCTCCTTTTCTTGGTGGGTTTAGACCAAGGAAGAACTGTAAATTAGTTTTGAGTCGAGGCACGCTAGGCTGGAATTAAAACCCCTCCTTCATAAGCCAGGTTTTGGCTATTGCCAGCTTTGGCAGCCCAAGTGCTGGCGAGCTGGTGGGGCTTTGTGGGTGGGTGGGCTCTCAGCCCAAGGAGCAGGGCCAGAGCCTGAGCCTGGGCACAGGGGAGATTTTGGATCCCATGGGCCACAAAGCCTCCCTTCCCCTGAGCCATCTGTATAGAGACAGACTTACACATTCACACGGGTTTGTTTTTCTTGCAGGGTGTGGCTTGACACTTCCTCTACTGGTTTCACTGGGTCAGAGATACACTTCGCAACGAACAGGCAGGAGGTTTTCCTCCCCTTTGGAGAGGAAGCCTGGGAAAAAGAAGTCCTGCCTTCTCCAGGCCCCAGGGGAGCATGCTTGAGTGACCCTCAGAGAGTCCCCCTAATGCCCCCCACCACCCCCAACACCACCTCAGCATCATCTCGCCACGGCTGGGCTGCCTTTCCTCCCTGGTGGGTGGGGGTTTCACTGTGCTTCACACTTGCCTTCCAGATCCACTATTTGGCCACCATTGCTTTCTTATTTCATATCTATATTAATTAATTGTAAGTACGTATACACAAATACATACATATAGATGTGTTATCTCTGTGTTTTGGGTACAATTCTCTCACATCCACCTTTTCTATGGAGGGCTGGTGCAAAAGGGGCTGCTGGTGCTCGTTTCTCTGGCCCTTGAAGTGTGCACATCTCCCTGAGCCCCCTTGCCCACCACAGGCTATGGCACTGGGACACATGGGGATTCCCATGGGAGGTGAGGACACTTGTCTAGAGAAGCCATGTGGGTCCCCTCAATCCCCAGTGTGTCCCCAGTCTGTGACCATTCCTCGTGCCACCTGTGTCATACCGTGCCTGGACCCCAAACCCCTACATCTCCCCCATGTTTCCACATGCTCTCCCATGTGTCTCACTACTTCTCCACGTGTGTCCTGCTGTCTTTCCACATCTGTCCTTCCATGTTTGCCTACATGCCTTGCCATGATCCCCCATGTCCCACCACGTGCTCATGGGTCTCCTGTGCCCCATATGCACCTCCCCTGTATCCCACCTGCCCCTTTGCACCTTCTTAAATGTCTCTGTGTGCCACACATGCTTCCCACACCCTTCACACGTCCCACCAAGCCCCCTGCATGTCCCCAGTGGTCCCCAATGCTTGTCCCACTATGGCTCCATGCCTGCCCCTTGCACTCTCCTTGTGTGTTCCCTACCAGCTCTCCCAGCTGCCCATTCCTGGGCAGTAAAGTCTGCTGACATCTCGGCACACTGTGCTACCAAACCCTGAGGTGTCAGCTTCTGATTTGGGGAGAAGCAGTACGGTTACCATCTAAGATGAAAGCAAAAACCCCTTTCCTCTCGTGACAAGCACTACTTGTTTCAAGCCCATGTGAGCACAATCTTGAGTGTTTTGGTGTAAATTGCCTGCTTGTGACACACAAACCAGTTCCTGAAAGAGTGCAGAGGGCTCACTGGCTGCTTTGGTCTGGGGCTGTCTCAGCTTTCAGGATATAACACGTCCCCAGGAATTATTTCAAGCTGTAGCAAAAAAACACTTGGCAAACTCTGTCCAGCTGCTTGCAGTAGCCCTGCAACAAGATCTGTATTGTGAAAGTATGACTAAAGATGGCAGGAGAGAGAGGGTGCCCCATGGCACAGCTCCATGGCCAGGTGACTTCTACTGTAAATAATGTAGATTGTTATTGACAACTGCAAAGCAATAAACCTATTGCAACATGCTTTTTAGGCCAACTTTTGGCTGGCAAACAAGGAATGTGATGGACCTTCCCAAGGCCGGTATTCTGGTGTTTGCTTAGGGTATTGACATTTTATATCCCATTGTTAAAAGCTGGGGAAAAATTCAGATATTGATTGGGACAGAGCTATCTTTGTGGAAAGGCATAGAGGCCTCCTTTTCATATTGTTTGCATGCCTTCTCATTTACTGGGTGTGGAGGGAGAAAGGCTGTGTCCATGACGCTGTGTGGTGCACAGACCTCCCACCCTGGATGGGCACTGAGGTGACAGTGTGGCTGATGGAGAAGGCCATGTTGTGTGAGGTAGACTGGTTTCACATCCAGCCCAGCGTCCATTCCCAGATGTGGCCAGTTGTTTTGGGAGGAGGGAGGACAGGGTTTGTAATTCTTGCCCTGCCAGGCTCTGAGATCTTTGTTAACTTCCTGCAAGTTCCTAGTGCTTGACCTGCTTTCTTGACTGCTGCCAAGGGCTGAGCTCGTGCTTTGGTGGACACTAAACACAGGACCCAGCTCTGGACCAGCAGTGGTCTGTGCAGAGCCCATGTGGGTCCAGGACTCTTTTTTCCCCCTCAAAATATCTAGTTTTGCAGTTGTATGTGTTGAATTTGTTCTGCCCTTTGACCCCTCACCGTCTGCAGTTCTCACAGCCTGTCCTTGTCCTCAGACAGCTCCTTATCGGTGGCCAACTCTCTCCCCTCCCTCCTCACCCCTTTTCCAGGCCATTTACGAAGGACTGAGCAGCCGAGGTCACTGCACAGAGCCAGGCCCCGGTGGAAGGTCACTGCTATCACGCTGCCATATGAGAACTGGCTGTCTTCTCCTGACCTCCGTTTCCTGTTTTCCAGCCCGTTATTGGTAGATAGCAGGACCCGCTTTCTTATGCCTGAGTGGCTGCATTTCCTGAGGAGCTTTCCCTGCAGCCTCATTTAATCCTGAGCAGCTTCCTGGGCTAATGGAGCCGTGTGCCCACAGGAGTGGTATGCTGGTCCCAGCTTGCCTGAGCCTTGGGATGGTGGTACATGTGCCAGCAGGTCCAGAGCCACCCCACTGCCTTGGTGTCTTTGGTAGAAACGTGTGTGTTTTGGGTCCCCCCTGCAGTCACTGCGGGACAACAACTCCAGACTCTCCAAGGGCTGGTCTCTGCCCATCATCCAGGGCAGATGGCATCATCTGGGGGTCCTGCAGCCTCCATCTCAGGGCTGAACAGCAACCAGCAACAGTCTTAGCTCAGCAGAAGTCTGTAAGAACATGTGGCTAATGTGGTGCATGCACATGTGCTACCAGGACCATTGTGGTTTCTGAACAAGCCCAGGTGATTTTGCAGCTGGGCTCAGGGCACATGTTTTTAACACTGCTGTTTAGCTCATGTGGTGGTGAGCCAGGTCTAAGACCTTTGTTAACTCTGCTCTCTCCATTTCTCCTTGTTGCCATCAAGCACTCAAGGTTTATCACCAGCATTGGGATGTCCTTCCCCAGCAGCACCTGAGGAGTGTGGAGTAGCTGCAGCAGCACCAGGGTAGAACATGCTGGATAGGCATGGCTTGCTTCTCTTCCCACAGCTCCAGATGGCAAAAATAGCACAAAATGGCGACAACTCTCCTATTGTTTTATTTCATGATCATTTTCTTCTCCCTTCTTTCTCTGCCCCACTGAGGGATGTTTTGGCAGTTTGCAAACATCCCCCTGTTCACATTCACTGAATGTTACTACAGGCATTTCTTTCATGTGACAGCTTGAAAAAGGGATGTGAAAGCTTTCCTTCTTGTCTTCCTGGCCTTTCCCTCCATCATCTGACCCTCATGAATGCTCTCCAGCAAACAGTTTGCCTTTCTTGCATGGTAGAATCTGGAAATAATTGCCTGCCACAGCACTTACTTCTATCAGTGAATAAGCTTGTGTAATTGTGCTGTGGTCTTTGCTCCACAGTTCATTTACTTAGCTCATAAATATGCTTTTATTTTTTTTTTAACCATTTCATATAGTCTGTTTATTCCCACAATTCATTGTTGCCAATAAAGTAGGAAAATAAGGGATAATCACCACTTAAATGCTTTAAAACCAATGCCATGTGTGGGGAAAAAAAGCCCCAACCAAACAAGGAAAAAGTCCTACCATCCTCAAAGGAATGTGCATCAAATGTGCTCTAGCCAAAGCACTGGCTTTTTCTGATGGATCTTATAAAACCTCAAGGTCCTGATAATCTGACAAGCCACAGTTTGATTCTTTGAATCCCCAACCACAGCTCAAGAGTTGGCTGACTTGTATCAGAAGCTCTGTAGTTATGGTTGTTGCTGATCATTTGTTTGTAATTGGTATAGCAAGCTCTGGAAGCAGCAAATGTCATAATCCTGTGTCACTGTATAGCTCCAAGGAGATTGCTGATAAATAACAAAAATATACACACACATAATGGATACAGGCAGCAGCCAAACAGGACAATAATTGCTGTCTTGGTGGAGCTTATTATTTGTGAATGGATGCAACTTTTGTAATTTCCTGGGAAAAAAAAAAAAAGCTTTCAAAAGATGTGCCCTGAGAGATGTGCTTCATGTGACCAGGGAGGAGCTACAGATATATGTG
>VYZP01014288.1:41544-67541 GCA_013400635.1 Hypocryptadius cinnamomeus
TATGTGTTTTTTTTTTTTTTTTTTTGATGGTGTCTAGTATTTGCCCCAGGACTGGCCACAGAGACTAAACTGGCCCTGTTTGATCTGATTGTCACTGTGACCCAGCCCCCATCAGAACATGATTCCTCACTTAGCAGTGGATCTGCACTCAACCCCCCTAAGTGACCCAAACCCAGCTGATCTGGAAGTCCTCCCTAAATCTGAGTGACATTTCAGTGTCTTGGGATGGCTCCCCCCATTTTCAAAGCCCAGGTGTATCTGCTCTGCCTGCCCTGGTGCAGCTGCCTGACTTTTACACCTTTGAGCAGGACTACTTCAGGTTTTGCTAAAAATTAAGGATGTCCACAATACAATTCTCTTGTATTAGAGAATTCTCTTGTAATTCTCTAGCTCCAGTGTTAGCCAAAAGCCCAGCTGCTTGGTTGCCCATCCATGGTCTGTCCATATAGGAACATATATATTCCAACAGGAAATTCCAGACAACCTTTGGCCAGATTCAACTACACGTCCAAGCTGCTTTTTTGCTATTTCATTTATGCAAAGTAGCGGGAAACACAGGTAAAATAGCTACTTGTTCAACATATTTATCTCTATTTTACAGCTTGGGATTGATCTAAAGCAGTAGCATAGCATACCTATCCTGAATGCACACATTTTAAGACATAAAGGGGAAATCTTGGTTACAGGGAAATTTATGAGCATTTGTATTCACTACCCTGTGAGTCCTGTCTGAGATTCACCATCAAGCCAACACCTTTAGGTTCATCTCTACACATGAACCTCACAGCTGAAGTTCATTGAGCTGACAACTCCCAAGGAGGAGTCCCCACAAGGAGGATTTTCACCTCTGTTGGCTGGCATTAGTGTGAAGTCAGAGGAGTAATCCTCAGTACGTATTGGTTTAATTAAAATTAGTCGTATCCTCAGCCAGTGGAAATTATCAAAGAGGGAAATGTTAAGGAATTCTCTGCTGCTGAACTGTGGAGAAATGTATACAGAAATAGGATTCCCAGGTTCCTCACTCAGCTAATGAGGTGCACGGCATGGGCTGGGTCCCCTTGGTGCAAATGTGGGATAATCAGTTCAGTCTGGAATTGCACTCTCGGGAGAACCAGTCCATCATGCTCCCGCACCGCAGCTCGAGTCTTCTTCCATTCTGAGTTAATAATAAACACAACCCAGCTAAGTGATATACGTGACACGTTTATTACCATGTCCTTTAGAAGCAATTTCCTTTCTGCTCTGTTTTCTCACAGACAGTGTAATTACCAAGTTAAAGAGAACACAGGAAAAAAAAAGTTTCCAGACTTGATCTTTCCCAGATGAAATGACAAAATTACTGAACCAGTGTATACTCTTCAGATCTGTAAGGAGATATACCTTAGGGTTAACAGCTGCATTTCAGCAAGTCTTCAAGTGAAGGGACACAGTGAAATCAACTCCATACAGGTACAGCTTAGCAGCAGGGGATTTTTACATGATTATACTGAAGCTGTTTGTGCCTACATGGAAGGCAGGCATTGTGACATTCCTAGCTATGTTTTGCAAAACGAATCCAGCCACCACTCCTGGCATAACAGATTGCTCAGTTCCAAACAGGGAAAAAAAAAAAAGAGGCAAAATCCTAATGCAGTAGGAGGTGACCATTGACTTTGTCAGAGTTAGGATTTCCCTCATGTGTTGCCTCATCTTGGGTTGCATAGGGTGAATGCCATGAGTTTTGCATTTATTATTCTTCCTGTCCACTCTGTAGCCCCATCACAGGGAATCTGTACGACTGAGGACCAGAAAATAATCCCTCAACTGCAAATTGCTCAGCAGCAGGTGCCCTAAGCTGTCCTATGCATAATAGTTGCATATTGAGCACAGTGGTGCTGGTTAATGGTTGAATTTGATGATCTCAGACATCTTCTCCAACCGTAATGATTCTGTGATTGATAAACCAGAAGGCTGTGAGGAGTGTCAGTGAGAGTGTGCAGGCTGAGAAGCACAGGAAAAAAGGCCTTTGGATTTCTCTGCACCAGTCTGCCCAGTGAGAAATAGTTTCCACACATGCTTTCAGCTCCTTCTGCTTGGAAAGAAAGGACACAGCCCCAAGGCATGATCATTACAATGGCTTCTATGTAAGTTGCTCCTTAGAAGCATTTGTCAAACTGCAGCGAGCACAGGACAGTGTGGCAATGTGTCCTCATTCAGCAGTGGTTCCCATGGGCCATGGATCATGCTGGGAACCAGGCAGACTGCTGCTGGGCTCTGGCACAGCAAGGCAAGCTAAGGTGCTTGTGTTTTAACCTCTAAAATCCAGAATTATTTGGCTTCTGATATCCTCAGAGGGTGCGCATTGAGCATCTTGGTCAAAGCAGCAAGGGCACTGTCTGGGTGGCAGGACCTGGGTGTTAAATCATCCCCTGCAAAGTGCTCTCTGCTTCCCTGTTGGTCAGGGATTTGGAAACTTTCAGAGCACACTGCAAAGTTAGCAGTTGTGTGAGTCTGCCCACCCCATATTAGCTTTCAAGGAGGGTAATTTAGCAGTAGAAAAACAAGGGGGCAGTCAGCCAGCAGGAGGGTGATGTGGTGGAGTGCCACAACACCTGCCGTGGTGTGAGGCAGACAAGGACCCCACACTCACCTTTCTCCAGCACCACCAGACCAAGAGCACATCCAGACCAAGCACGAGGAGGATCCCTCAGAAGGGTCAAACCCCTCTTCCTTGTGGAGAAAATCTCAGAAGATGGTTTTCAGGGACTGCTGTCCTGTAGGGCTGGTCTTGAAAGCTGCCTCTGTCAGGGCAGGAATTGGGACCCCCATGGAGCCCTCCCACCTCTGAAAAACCTGTTGTGTGACCCCTCATGGCCATCCCAACCAGTCCAGTGGGCCTGGTGCCCCAGCAGAGTTTCTGCTTCTTGCCAGGCAGCTGTCATGATGTTGGTTTAAATGGGGATGTTTGCTACAGCCAAGGGCAGAGATGGACACCCTCGGGTCTGTGATGCTGGGATATCCCCATGCTGTGGGTCAAACATAAAGAACTAATTAAGTTTGATCCTTCCGAGGCAGAAATCATGGGCCAGGTTTCAGCTGGTGTAAATCAGCATGGCTCTGCTGGGGTCAATGGAACAAACCCAGCTTGTGCCAGTACAGCCTCTGGATTGGTGCCTGCCATTGTGCACAGTCACAAACAGTGCTGAGTGCCATGAAATTAGAATGAAAGATTAATAAAATCATATTTTGCATTGTCCTCAGCACAGACAGGCCATTTGAAATAGCACAGCAGCCATGTATTATTGGTGGCTCTAAACCATGTTGCTTTCAAAATACACTGCTGTGTATAGAAATTAATATGGCTACATGGTGAAAAGTATTATCCTCCCCATTATTTGTTAATTTAGGCTTATGGCTAAACAATTCACTTCATTTAGCCTTATAGTTTTTATTTGAAATTGCACACAGCACTTCCAAGTACTTTATAAGGTCAGCTGTTCTCCAGACTGTTTTTCTGGGAATTTAGGAGGTGGTGGCCCTCAGAGTTTTGCTCATAGAGTGTCCTCAATACCAGTTAGAACCAGGTGTGCTGGAGGAAACATCTCTTCACTTTTTCTTCTCCTCCTACAGTTTCTGCAGAATTCCTCTTTATTGACAAACTCCCTGAGAGAAAGTTTCATTGCAATTTATGATGGTCATGGCCATCTAGCAAATTGAAGTCCACTCCTTTCCTTTCAAATGTATGCATGATACTGAGTGAAAGACTTGATATGCAGATTTTTTGATTTGAAGCAGCATCTTAGGAGTATGTATTAGCCTAACACCCAGTCCCCTTTTCCCTAAATAAGAAAGCAAGCTTTTCTAAAGTCGAGCCATTTGCTCCCTATGCCTTAGACTCTCTTTCAGAAATTGTAATTGAATTTTGCAGCCTCTATCTCAAGCTTACTTGCTTAGGATATTAAAAGTTAGTATTGCCTTAAAAGCAGTAATAGTAGATTTGCTGTTCAATCATATCACACTTCTGATTTGCAACAGAAGCAATTTTGTGGTCCAGCTGAAGACTGAAGCTGAAAAAAAAGCAGATCAAATTTCATTTCTTGGAGATGTAATAGCCTTTATTCTTGCAATTATTCACCTATGTCTTGTCAGATTAGAGTTAATTACTGGGAAAGATAAGCTGCTCTTTCTTTCATTGTTACAGCTGGAGTGATACTGGATCAGAATGACTTGGTACATGCTCATTGCACTTTGAGAGACATATTCTGCAGTGAAAATTGACAGAACAATTTCAGCAGACATAAAACCTCCTGAATTTGCACAAGGCCCGCAGATACTCCTGCCACAGAGTAAGTTTCCACACAGACAGATCAGGAGAACAGTGATGTGATGTTCTCTTAGAGGTTATGAGTCCTCAAATGTGTTTGTTACTACTTTGATTTCATGTCCCTGGCACACCCAGGGTGGTTTGCTGTGCATTTCCTAATGGAGAAGTAGACTTACTAGGCCAGCGGGATGACAACAGGCACCCTTTGGATATGCTAAAGGGCTGTCAAGCATCCTTAGATCCTTGTTTGATGTCCTCTAAACTGGAAAAGATTTCCCAAAGGAAGGGGTTTCCAAACAGCTGTTGCTGGGATAGCCTTGGTTCCTGGGCTCAGGTTTTGTCCCTGCATTTCAGAAAACATCTTCACAGCTCCAACTGGCAAAGCTTGGGAACTTGTGGTGCAATCTCACCTGTGGTATCTGTATCAGACATATGTCAAAGGTAGCTCTGATTTCTCCTGGAGCTCCTGTTCCATGTCTGGCCAGTTAAGACAGGTATTTTGGGCCACCAGATCTGTATTGTATGAATTGCCATGGTAGATGTGTGAAGGCAAAACATTAATTCCTTTGGTAGCATTAATGCCTGGAGTTCAAGGAGGTATTCCCTTAAGGATCCCAATGTATCTCTATTGACCCAAGGGCAGTGGAAGGAAAAAGGGATTGTCTAAAGAGGAGTCAGAGTTGCTGCTGCTCTGATCCATCCCTCTTCCCTTTCTCTCTTCTTTGACTGCTAAGAAAGCAAGTTGATATTGGCCTGATCCATTAACAAGCTGTTTCTACTCTCACAGCCTCCCAACTCAGCTCTGCCTCTGTCTGTTACCTCTCCAATTTTGCACATCATTACCTGCTGGTCATCACCCATTCAGCTTCATTTCCTCATTACCTCTGGGAAATCTGACATCTTCGCTGTCAGAGGGGTTCCATTCCCTGCTGCAGCTCCAGGTTTAGCTGTGAGCTGACAGGAGTCAAAGCCAGCATTGCTCAGCCCGTGTATGCCAGCAGGACACTGGGCTGGGCAAGGAAGGCAGGCAGCCTGAACTCCCTCTCCACTGTGGCCTTGCTGCCTAAGCTGGGGGTCATTTCCTCTTGGCGTTCCCTGCTTCAGCCCAGTTTGGTGAATCCCTTTGCTATTATGGGTGGGCTGTGCTTTCCAAACATTTCTAACTATTCGTGCACCATCACGCTTGACTTCCCACCTGTCTTCATTCAAATCCCCCTTGAACACTCAGTCCTTCCAAGAGGCCTATAAATGCTAACCTAAGTCAAGATAATGTCATTATCACTGCCATCGATGAAGTAACTCATCAAGTGCTGAAATAAATCATTTTCCCTGGGGATTACTCCCTGAAAGCCAAATGTAATCAGTAAAGCTTGGGTTTGACAAGGCTGTCACAGATAGAATTCATTTACTAATGAGTTCCAGCCTAAAAGTCCACATTGGTAATGTGTCTGTGGTTTTAATGAAACATTACAGAGACCTTTTTCTCAGTATCTTTTGCTTGTTAGATATGCTGTTTGTCAGATAAGTCTTCCCACTTGATGTGCAAGTTTTTTCCTCCCTCTCCCCCCAGCTGAACAATAGGTCTCTAAGCATTGTGTTGCCAAATGCTTTTTCTAAAAACCTTATTTGATCCTTTGGAATAAGGATCAAATTGGCCAAAAGCAACACACCAGATATCTGTTGCCTGTCCATGGAGGGATATTTCCTTTTGCAGAGGTTTTTACAAAATTGTTCCTCCTGACAACCGCTGAGTGAAAAAGAAAGGTGCTATCTGTTCACCACGCTATCAGGAGAAAACTTGAATCATCGATAAGGATGGTTTCTAAGCAACCAAATGCAGTCTACAACCATAATAACAGCACTTTGAAAGTAAATCACTTAGTCTGGTACATGCCCCACTCTCCAATTAATGGCAAATTCTTATCAGCTGTATTGTCTGGCAGACACACATTTAAGGGGCTGAAGTAGTTCTAAAACAACACTTCAAGTGGTAGAACAAAACTCAGAGTCATTCAGATCTCCCAAAGACTAATAGCTTTATAGAGTTTTTACAGAAAATACCCTAAAGATTTTAATGGAAAATAACAAGTCCTACCATGTCTACCCTGTAGGATATTCCAGTGAATTGTGTCTCTGTTCGAGGCTGGCTCCCCAAAGCTACAGAAAAGATATTGCCATAGGTTTTTGAATATTTTTCCTGATTTTCCACATAGAAAAGTGACCCAAGTACCATCAATGCAATGTTTATTACAGTGCAGAAAACTCACTCTTCGTAAGAGAATCATATACTGCATCATTGTCTGCTCCACTGAAGTGTAAAAACCAGTTGAAGTAGGAGCAAAATTATCTTTTTTCAGCAGGTAATATTGCAGGAGGTAATGCAGAAACCTGTAAAAAGTACCTTTCCCTGCCACAGTCCACTTCCCAAGTCCATTACTCATCAGCTTGGCTCCCTGCCATGCCATTCCTTTCTTGTCTGCTTCTCTTTGTCACCTTACTGCAGAGAGAGGGTGACGCTCCCCAGTGAGCTGCTCCTAGAAAAGGTCTTCTTGCCTGTCCCTGGTAGCCCTCCTCCTCTTCCCATGGGCTGAGAAGCACGGGAGCAGCAGCCCCCAGTTTCTCTTAGCTGCAAAGCAAGCCAAGAGGACTCACATCTTGATCTCCATCTTCCTGCTACATTTTAACAAGCAGGGAGGGATTTAGGGGACCTGATGGGCCATGAAAAGGGATGTTTTAAATGTTTTAAAATGCACTGCAGAAGATTAAGAGCAGCAGTGGTTGTTGTTCTGCATGGCTGTTGTGAGGAGGGAAAGGGCAACAACAGTTTCTCAGGTGGCCTCAACAAGGATGTTGTTGGGAGCTGCTGACACAGAGCATTGGAAATGGGAGACTGGGGAAGCAGGCATCCTTCCTGGTTAGGGACCAGCTGAGAGGGGTGGCAGGGAGCCTGGGGATGCCTGCTTCTTCATGTGCATGGTGTTGAAAGGGCCACAAACCCTGTGGTCCGTGTGGGAACAAGGACCAGAACTTCAAAAAAGCAGATGTTTGCTGGGGAAACAGAGGCACTGCGGCCACCCAGGAGCCTGAGCAGCTTACAAAGAACTTTCCATACTGCAGTTTGGGTCCTTTCAAGTGGCATGCTAAGATCTCCCCATAATGTCTCTTGACCTAGGTATAAAATGGGAGGTAGAAATTGTATGTCTGCCCTTGCTTTATCTGATTTGTCTAGTTTGACAGTGTCTGGCACGATGATAGTGCTGAACACAGCTGAAATACAAGCAATACCAAATAATTTCCCAGAGGAGTTGGGAAGTTGTTGCTCAAGGATGCAGCAAGTAAGGGTGGGAATCTGGGTCTAGGACATGGGGCAGGGAAATACTGTGACTGCCTTAGCTGCCGACCTCTATGCTAACATAAATTTGACAAATATTAAAAAAAATTTTTTGATGGCATCATAGAATCTGTCCACATGTTAAATGCTCCTGGCAAGCTTGATATATTTAGTTTTGGGAATATAACCTCCATTTCTTCAAATGCATGCAAGAACCAATCTCCTCTCCAACTGCTTTCATGGAAGGACATTTGATCAGAAGCCTCGACACAGGGCAGACTTGGGGGAGCAAAAGGTCCTTGAGTCCACGGCGAGCCACCACATGACAATGATGTGTCCTCTGAATGGAGGATGCACAATGAAATTTAGGAAACTATGGACGAGGAGGCATGAAGGGAGAACCCCTTTTACAGCAAGTATGAGGATGTCTTAGGCTGAGTCAGATTTGGAGATGTGATGAACAAGCCAGATGCTTCAAAAGTAGAGTTCTGGATACTTGGAGGGATGCTCACCTAATGCCAAAGAGTTCTCCAGGATGATGAGAAAAGTACAACAAAGAAAAGTAATGATGTAGGTTTTATTCCCCCTCCCAACCCCCAGATCTATGTATTTCTCATGGTACCTGATTAAAGATCATATTTTTGTTTAGACACCAAAGTGAATCCTAGGAGTGCTTCAAGGTCTGAAAGGAGAAAGTCCAAGGAATGTTTGTTCTAGTGGAGAGATTATGCCATTAAAAAAAAAAAAAATTAAGATACATTTCACATGTATATATGAAAAGGGGCAGCTATTGAACGTTGCAGCGTGCAGCAGGGTGTTATGACACTGCAGAAGACAAGGGTAGCCAGGTTCTTGTTAATTCCTTGGGGTGGATTAGAGTGAAACAACACTGGATGATCAGTGTTTGTAAATACATACATGCAGGGGTTATTACAGAACACTTTGGTTGCAAAAGAAAACAGGTATGTAGCCATCTTGGTTATTAATGTTTATAGCAATATAAGACCAAAAAATCTTTGCAATAAGAGTGCGCAACAACATCACCCAAGGACATGCAGGAAGGAAAAGAAAGAAAAAGGACAAGAGTGTGATGGTCCCACCACCTGTAGACCCTGCGATGAGACCGGGCTGCCACACAGCCTCCATTGAAGTGCTGGTTGCAGACCTGATCCATCTGGGGGATATCCAAAGCAGTGATGGGGGAAAAGCCTTTGGAAAACCCACAGGACACAACATCTGTTGGGTTTATATTCACTCAGGTTCAGGTGGGAACGCCCACACACTTCCCTTAAGGCTCGAACTTCACACTGGATGATGCAATGTTGTGGATCACAGGACACTTCGGGGGTTCTTGACACCTTCTAAATCACACAGTTGCCCATGACACCAGCGCAGTTGAGTCCACTATGGCCCATTATGGCCCATCAGCCATGTCCCGGTTAGCTCCCGGTGGGAGGAGGGGGATCCCCACAACCCAGAGGTTTGTGCAACCGGGTTCATGGGAGGGCAACTCAGCTTGAGGAGAGGCACCACAATGTCTCCACAGGACCTGCCTCCTGTCTTACTCACAGTCCATCATTTACCCTCTGAAATACCAGATCAGAGGCTGGCCATTACACACTCAAAAGCTCACCTCCTCGGTTTCTCCACAAAAGGGGGAATGTTTTGAGTCGTTATCCCTTAACAGTTCCGTCTCTCACACGGGAACAAGGGACACAGACAAACCCATCCACATGAATCTATGGGCAGTGAATTTCTCAGCTGAAACAAAGAAGGAGCTTGTGAGCATGGCTTCCTTGTTGACAGCAGGGCAGTGCCATCCCTCTTCTGTGGCTGAAAACACAGTCTGGAGAGGGCTTTAGTTCTGGTTGACCTAGTGGTCTGTGCTAGGAGGAACTCTAGAGGTGAGAGTGAATTGATGCTTTAGGCAGTACTGTATACCCTAGACTCGTGACAGTGGAGGGCCAGTAGGAGAGGCTGGGATAGGACATCCATCACAGACCTACCACTGCTCTCTGAGACCCATCCACAGCCACGCAGATGTGGGCAAAGTAGTGGGCTGCTATTACTAAAACAGCCCCCGTCTGTGCCGTGCCAGCCATAGATGTGTTCTCATGGCATAGAACCAAAACACTGAATAGCAGCTGCGCTGTGGAGAGGGCATAAAGAGTGGAAAGTTCTCACCCCTACACCCACATCACAGTAACCTGTGTTATTAATTACCTGCAAGGAGGGAATTAGAAAGTACAGAGGTAAGAGATCTCTGGGGTCTTCACAGCTCTTGGAAAAGCAGAGTTCAGAAGTTCCGAACCTCCTTCTCAGGGCAGTTTCAGATATTTGTCTCCTTTTAAAAAAATTTCCATGTCAGCTTCTCAGCTGTACTTGCATATGGGGTACATATGGAAGAGAGAAAACAAAGCAGTGCCTGGCGCCAAACGGGGCCTGCTGCAGCCTTTAACAGTCCTCTCCTCTTACTATTAAAATGCAGCTTTGCCCAGTGAAAATGCTGCTTTATTGCTGCAAAAATACTTCCCAAAGACACGGCCCTTGGAGCACAGCAGGGAAACATGGTGTGGAGCAGGCAGCTTTGGAGTGGCAGGCACAGGGGCTGAGCGCAGCAGCCAGGTCAAGGCTGTCCCAGACACTCCCAGCCCTGCTGACCTGGCTGCCAGGGGCTCAGCAGCATGGGAGCTGCTTGTAGGTGGGCTGAGCAGTACATGGGCCAGGGTTCTTATGGGGAAAAGCAGCAATGATGCATGGTTCAGGCTGCCCTGGATCAAAACTTAGGGGATGGGACCGTGCTGAGCCTTCATCCATCCATCATGTTTTGCCCCTCAGGTGGGCAATTCTCCTCCATCTCGCCTGGACATTAGTGGGGACATGTCTCCAGCTCCAACAGACTGCTATCACATGGGACCTGGCTCTCTTCACATCCCCACAGTCCTGGCCTCATTTCCATGCTCCCCAGACTGTGTGCATCAAAGAGCAATTGCACACAGGAAGATGCCTTCTGCATCCCACTTCCATGCCCCAGTCTGGGGCTAGCTGGTTCTGCTGCTGTCCTGTATTTTGCATGACATTGCCAGAGGAATAAACCCTGGTGGGGGACAGGAAGAGAAGCCAGGACCTGGAGGAGGACACGCCAGTGGGGCCAGGAAAGCCCATCGGTTTCTGACACTTGTGGGGGGCTGTGGCTGTGCTGCTGGACCCAGGAAGTGGCTGGCAGCTCCTTTGAAGCCTCCTGCCCTGTCTGCCTGCCAGCTGCTCTCCATGCTGCAGCTGCCCACACAGGCAGCGTGGGCAGGAGGCGGAACGGGAGCGATGCTGAGGCTCAGGTTTGGCGGGATGGTGAGCTGCCTGCAGTGGGGATGGGTGATGTGCCACCCATGCGGCATTTTGCAGATTTTTGGAGCCGTGCCTGCCAGCTGTGGTCCTTGGGGTCTTCCTCCCCTCTTCCACAGCACCTGGTAGTCTCCAAGCAGCAAGTCAAAGTCTATTCCCGATCAAGACAAATAGCACTTCAGTGGGATGCTTAATACTTTTGCAGGCATTTGGCTTGAAGGTGTGGGGGGACAGTGCTGTTTACAGCATGAATCTGCAACAGGACAGTGCTGGTGACCGCATAAACCTAAGTCACTGTTTCAGAGATGCCCAAAAGACAGAAGAAAGTTTGGCCTTACTGAGGTCAGTGGGGTCTTCACACTTTCTGGGGGTTCTTGCCAAAGCCTCTAGGAAAAGAGCTTGTTTTTCAAGAGTTGTTTTCTTACCTGCACTATCTGTGACTGTTCTCATGCACTGTATGCATCTCACCCACCTGGCTGCATCCTCAGCAATCTGTGAGGGCTGCACACCCTCTTTAAACTCAACAGTAGGCTATGAAATACTTTGTTATTAAAGCTCTGTCTTTTGGCTGTACTGCACCTGTCATCAGTACCCATTTTAAGGCTTCTTGCATGACACTGCAGAGTCTTCTTCACCAAACAGGACACAGTGTAGATAGGAAATTGGTGCACTGTTTTGGTTTTTTTCATCCTTTAGTTCCAGTGTATATAGCCAAAAGATGTGGTTAGGGACATGGTTTAGTGGTGGGCCTGGCAGTGCTGGGTTAATGGTTGGACTTGATGATCTTGGAGGTCTTTTCCAAAGTGAATGAGTCTATGATTCTCTATTTTTGCTTTCCCTGTTTTTATATCAAATACAAAAAAAAAAATACACACTCACACTTGTGCGCTACTGCTGATACTCACTCACATTCTCTCTTCATGCCAAAGTAGGATTTGTATCCATCTCTTCCTGTAACAGCCCATGGATGAAGAGCTGAACATTTTAACAGTTATAATCAGCTAAGACCAATTTTGATGTGTTACTTCAGAAATGGAAAGTGAAATTCGAAGTTAGATTTCATTGTGAAAGAACTAGTTCCATTAAGTGGTGATGGAATTAGTAAAGAAATATGGAATAAAAATAATAATAAAAATAATGAGCTTCAGGAAAACTTGGTATTGTTTTTGGTTTTGTTTGTTTGGGGTTTTTTGTTGTTTTCGGTCTTGTTTTTTTTTCAAAATATTGCTAAGTTTTCAGAATACTTTGCCCACGCCCAAAGTTACCCTTCTGTGAAAAAGAAAAGGATCCCATTTTTTCAGAATAGTCTCTGGGAAGATCTGATAAATCACGTTTATTGTTGTCACCTCACCTCAACCATTCTGGAATTTCTGTGGTGACCACAGCCAGATACAGAGGTGAAAAATATTGGGTTGAAATGGAAGGGAATGAGTGGCTGCTCTTGGGCTATAAGAAACTAACACAGGTGTTAAAGTGTCCTCCAGTGCCAACCCAAACAAAGGGTGGTCTGTGCTTAATTTTTCTTGGAGTAACAAGAGTGTAGTTTCCAAATACAACAAGATTTCTTTCCATAAAATTTAGTTTATGAATCAAGATTACGTTTTCAAACTGAAAAATTAACAAGTCCACGGATTTCTGGATTCATATGCTTTGACAAATGAGGTCAATTTTAATGACATTAGCACTGAGTGGACAAATGGGGCTAATTTGCAGGAGAGCAGATTCCAGATATAAAAAAATTGTTGGTGATAAAGAATTATGAATACTGTGTTCACGCTGATGAAGTGCTTGGTTGTTGCTACTTAAAATTTAATACTGGTTCCCCTTGGATTTTTTTTCTTTTGTTTTCATCCTGTGGCTTCTTTGAGGGCAGGAAAAGAAGAAGACAGCAAAAGGATTTAGAGGATGTGAATGGGGTCAGGCTCCGCACGCGCTAAAGAAACAACAAATCGTCTGAGGTCATAGACATTGTTAAATTGCACTCAAAATGTCCAGTGCTTTTGTTCCAGCTGATATCCTAAAGCAGATGTTTGGTTGTTTATTCAGTATGGAGATAAAGCTGAGCTGGCTGTGGTGGGGACTGTCACTGGCCTACGCAGCCTGCCTGGGGCACTGTGCCAGCAGGAGATGCTTCAGACCCTGGCGCTGTGCTTTCCTCCCCAGCAAGAGGAATGATGTCTGCAGAAGTGCTCAGGAAAAGGTGCCTGAGACCCAGAGGGTGCTGGGAACATCCTGGCTCAGCTCCCTCCTGCTGCTTTGCAGGAAAAGCAGAGGAAAAGTTGTGGGGATTTCTAAGGCAAGGCATAACTTCTGCTGCTGGATCTTTGGTGGCATTTCCAGGCTGTCCCAGGAGAGAAACAGGTGGAAAGGGAACAGCCCTTGTTGCCTCCTTGAACTATTCATGCCTCTATAGGACATGTGGGTTTTCCCTCTCTCAAGCAGGAGGAGGGCAGAGCAGCTCTTGGGGAGCCTTGGGCAGTGTTGAGCTCCTCATAAAGGCCACTGATTACAGCGGCAGTTTTGCATCAAAATGTTTTTAAGAGCTTGGGGGTTTGTTGCATACTGTAGTGGCAGTACTCTGGGAAAGCTCTGGTGGGCTCTCAGCTCCTCTAAACACATTTCCATCAACAGCTGATGCCACGGAATAGCCTCAGGCTCTGTGTTGCTTCAAGCAGCATCATAAACCTGCAAAATGCTTCTCTGGGCCATTCTGCCTCCAGAACCTCTTGTCATGCACTGTTGGATGGGATGCTGAGTAGTTTAGGCAGAATTCCTGTAGCTACTGAAATATTCTGACCTTTAAAGTGACCTTGTTCCTCTATCAATGACTAATATCAGTGACTAATAATCTTTCTTTTCTGACTGATCTTTTTTAAAAAATAATAATTCTTGGGATGTGGTGTAAGGTAGCAATTGCAAATAGACAATATTTCTTTTGACTTATCAAAATACACAGACAAAAACAATCCCAAGAAATGTCAGAAGAAGGACTGACTGGGCAAGTAAAGTTCTATTGCTTTATATAATATTCTCTTTGTAATGTGTGTTTGCAGTTTCATATCATACCATAAAGAGCAGGTAGCTCATGTGCCCTTCTGAAGGGCAAATGAGCCCTTCTAATTCACTCCCATAACTGTCTGGTACATGCCTTCTGTTCAGCTGTTATTAAAAAAACCCCAAACATTAAAATGTGATCTGAATAATTTTCTGCTTCTGAACTTCTTAGTTTTCTGTTTTTGCCCTAAGATATTCTTGGCATTGCTTTTTCTTGGGGATGTTACATAAAAGACTTTAACCTGTAGCAGTTGTTTAAAATTAACTCTGGCAAAATGAATGTAATATCATCATATTATTCTAATAGGAGGTGATTTTCCTGCTTCAGACACCAGAATATCCATGCAAAGCATCTGGTGAATCAAAGTCCAGGAGAGAAGAAGCTGGCAAAGAAGGCAGGGACACAGATAGAGAGAGCCAGTGTCTTTTTCCTTTTAACTGTTGGCACCTTCTACCAGCACACCTGCTCCACGTCCCCAACATCTGATGAGCTGATTTGATGAACCTGTACTGTTAGGCTTGTTCTCATATTTTGAGGTTACATGTCTGAGGTTTAAGGCTGCATTCATCCTATACCTGGAACATCAGAAGTAGACCTGCAGCTGACTGATCTCCCATGTCTTTCAAAATTGGGCATCTCCAGAGAGCGGTTAACATGTTGGGTGGGACATATCAACATTTTTTTAAAATAGACTAAGGCCAGTTTTGCACAATATTGTTCCAAAATCATCTGTGTATATTGACAATTCAGGCAGTTCAGGAAGTCTTGCCAAGGAAATGGACCACCAAGTCACTACACCTAAAGAAACCAGGCAGTGAAAACATTTCTGCCCTTTTCCCAGCAAATGATATTTGAAGACAGTTCGAAAAGCATCTTTCAATCACTTTGCAGTGGTGTTTTGTACCAATGAAGATGAGGGTGGGTGCTCAGTGACATTGTCAGATGCCAGCCAGTAATGCATTTCTGTCAAGATCAATAGGAGTTGGCAAGGTAACACTTTTCACATTCTGTGAAGTAGAAGCTTCTCTTTCTAAGCTGGCCATTAAATGCTCAGGAATCTAAATCTCCCTGAAAACCCCATTTCTTGGGAGTTAAGTTGCTTTTCAAAATGGTGTATTTGGGACCCTAAGTCATTTTTCAGAATGCCTTTCTGAAAAGTAGGATTGTAAATCCTCTTAGATGCTGCTTGTGACCACAATATGTAGGGGAGAGCTTGTGAGATCCAAGAAAATTTGATTACCTTGAGCATGTTCTTAGGCAGAACAAGTGCAAAGAGTAATTTTATTTGGCTTGAAGTTTCTGGTAAACATAAAGAGAAAAAGAACTCTGCAGTTGGACAGGTCTTATCTCAGTATCTTTATTTACATATTCAAAGAACACTGACGCAATCAAGCTACCAAAAGAACTGCTTTCCATCAGCCTGGGAACAGAAACAAATTACTCTTTAATAGTGTTGTGTGAAAACTCTGGTGAATGTTATGTAAAACTGTGCAAACAGAATGTTTGTGTTCTAGTTCCAGGTCATTTAGTGGGCAAAAAGAGAGACATTTTGTGTGAAATAGCCATGAAGTGGTTTGCTATTATATAAGGATAGGAACTGCTAGATCAAACTAATGGTGACATGCTGAGAACCAGATGCTTCAAAGCAAAATGCAAGACATCCCAGTGTGGATAATTATGAAATAGTCTGACCATAGGGGAAATTTCTGCATAAATGACTTTAGACCTAAAAGGCTACATGTTTGTATTGCTTCTGAAAAGGTTTAGTCTGATTTCCCACAGACACAGGGCTTATGCAACCAGTGAGCTGCCTGGCTGTGCAAATCTCCGACTCTCTCCCTCTCTGTCTACTCCCCCATCTCCAGCAACCTCTGAACACGTCCAAACTCTGCCACACGGAGCTGAGAGGAGCAGGTTTCACAAACAGTTAATTTCCTACAGGTTTCATGAATATAACCTGCTCCCTAGTGAGCAGAGACAGGTAATCATGCCAGCTCAAGGTGAGCTTACACCTCATTAGAAACCAGAGAAAGCACACAGGAGAGCATCTTGTAAGTGTTCCATCTGTGGGAAAAGTTTCAACCATGGCTCTCCATCAACATGAGATACAAATCCTAGACAGCCACTGGCACTAATGGTGCTATCTCTTTCTCCTATTGATTATAACTATAGACATCCCCAGGATTTAATACAAATGCTTTTAACACTTTGTTACTGAACGTGTTCTCAGCTTTTATAGCCTCCAGGAGCAATGAGTGCTAGTTGAATAAATTGCAGATAGGACATTACTTTTAGGTACCCAAAATCTACAGATTTCCTTGTAGCTCTTCCCAGAAAGCAGCTGGGCTTAATTAGTGCATGATGCTTTTTATGGGCCAGCAGGCTAATTTGTAAATTAATTAGAACTAAGTTGAAGGCAGTCTCCTGCCCCTTGGGAATGCTACAATTAATTGCTTCAAGGTGTTGAAACCTTGTCTCTGCCACACTGGGCTGGTTGACTCCTCTCTGGAGTCAAAACCATGTTAGAAATTTTATGTTCTCTCTCTGCTCAGACCAGGAGAGGGCCACTCCATGGCATCCATGGGATTTTTCACACTGGGATTCTGTGGAGTCCTCAGGATGAAGATACAGTGTCTTCAAAGCTTGGCCATCTTCTCAAGGACCTGGGCCACAGTGAGCTGCCCCATGCCAATCTTGCAGTGCCCCTTGCACTGTCAAATGCCACATCTGGTACCTCTTTTTCATCACCTTAACAGCAGCATGAACTAAACAAAGCCTCTGAGGAGAAGATCCGTGGTCCTTGCCATCATGCTCACATTGTCCCTGGTGGTGTTCAATATTGAATAAAAGTCACAATAGGAGGTACTGAGGTGGGAAAGTGGGTGCTCTAAGCTAGAAGGAGATATGTATATGTGTTTCCCACAAAATTCAGCAGCTATTATAACATTGCTAATGGGGGTGATGTATTCAGGGATATTTTGACAGCTTCTCAAGGCAGTCTGATTTCAATTTCAATTGCAATTGCACAACTCGCCTTTTACTTTCCACTAATGTTTGTGCAGGGACTTTATTGTTCCTAGGAGCAGTATTGCGAAGGAACTTTGACACACCCACCTCTGGGCTGCTTGCTCCTAAAATGAAGTAAGCAAAATAAAACAAATCTATATTTCATTTGGAAGCCCCAAATGATTTATAAGATGAACCAACTTGTCAGGGACAGTCAGAACTGGCAAGTAATATGTCATGTGTGAGATGGTGGATTACAGGATTCAGCTGCTTGACTGAAGCCCTCAAATATTCAGGAAAACATAGCTCTGGAGCCTGTTTAGGCAAGACATTAATTGAATAAGTCCAGAAATTCACACTGTATATATTTTGTCCTCACAGTGAGCTGAGCCATGTGTCCATTCAGTTTTCTTGGAGATGTGGCTTTGATTCACACAGAGGCGCTGAAATAACCCAGCAGCCTGAGGGAGGAGCAGCAAAGCCCTGCAGGTCAGAAGGGACACAGAACCTGGTAAGTCCAAAGGACTGATGGCAGTTCTTATCAGTTTCTTTCTGAAACAAGCCTCTGAAGAATTTTGCTTGGTCCTTTTGTGATCTAACTGAGTGTCATGTGTTTTTGACAACATGACCTATTTGACGTAACACTGTGCTTCTCTGGGAATCCATATCAGGGTGTATTTCCATACCTTCTCTTTGGCCCTTGTACATTTGCATCCATGCACGCAATATACTTGGTGTTCCAGTCTTCTCTTGCATGTCTACCACAGATCCTTGTTTCTACACTCTCACATAATCTATTTAAAGGGTGATATTTTTGGCTTTTAAGAGCTGTGTTAACAAGGATCAGATGCTGCCATCACTTAGGAAGGAGCGAGGTTTCCTTTCCCAGTTGTACTATGCACCAGTAAAAAAAAAAAAAAAGAAAAATCCATCAGTGTGGACATTACAGTGAAGTTCTTGTATTTAGCAGGTGAAAAGCCAATACTCGACCTGTAGTGAGATTTGCTCATGGAAAACCCCTGGAAGCTGTTTTTAGCAGCAAGGCATTAGTCACCCTTGGAAGGCTGCTGGCTGCTCCATGCGTCTGGCTCGCGCTGTGCCACGCCACGCCACGTGCGAGGAGCGCTTTGGATGCTGCACAGCGCTAACAGCCACTCCCGCCTTGCCCCAGGTGTTGAGTTTAAGTGCACAGCTCCTGCTTATTTTAGGAAAACATGAGCTCACATTCCAGACTGCCTTCTCGGCAGCCAGGAGGTGTGGGCTGTGGTCCTTCCCTTCTCTGGGGGGCCAGCAGGGGTAAGGGTCCACATGTGCAAGGAGCGCATGGTGGGATTTCTTTCAAACAGGTCTGGGGACAGGGGGTGGTCAGGAGACAAGGCAAGGCTGAGGAAGGGCTGAGAAAGGGATGTTTTCCACGTCAGATGGAGATCAGGCAAAGAGGAGACAGCAGAGCAGTGAAATCACTGAGAGAAGCCTGAGGATTGGAATCTATTAGATCATCAGAAGTGGTGGATTAAGTCATGCTGCACGAAGGTTAAGGCAACTCCTAAAAAAACTTAGGGAAAATACAGGTGATGAAGGAAGTAGTCAGTTTAATAGACTGGAAATCTGGGTTGCCTGCAGGGATGCCACCTCAGAGCAATGACTCTTCCTGGGATAAAGAAAGGCAGCTGCCGCCTGCTCGATGGTTACTCATCCTCTCCAATCTCCAGTTCCCCCTGATCTCCAGCACAGCTGGGCCAGCCAGGGAGGGGACTCTGGCTCAGTGCCCCAAGGGGAGTGCCAGATTTGTCTGGCTAGTGGAGGAGAGGGAGGAAAGCCCCAGTGAGGATGGCACTGTGCTGGCTGTGCAGGCATGGGGATGTGCTTTGGCACGAGTTAGCAGAGGCTCAGCCAGGTCCCTTCTCCCAGACTAGCCAGCCCTTTCCTTCCTCTGCAGCTGAGACAGGGATTTGCAGAGAATAAAGGCTGCTAATACACAGTGTCATTGCTTTATAAGGAAATGTCTTGAAATAATACAGCTTTTGTTGATGTCTTTATTTTATGACAGCCTAAGAGTTTGTGGACCTTGAACTGGATAAACAGTGTTGGGAACACTTTTTTTGATGGAGGGTATTAAACAAATACGAAAGTGTTAGAAAAGATACAGCATTTCATTTAGACACGTTGAAACACTTTGATGTTTCAGTTGGTGAATCTTCAGGGCCTGGATACCCTTCATTCAAAATACCTAGGAAGCAAAACATGAAAAGCAGAACAGAAAAAAAGGGTTGAACTGAGGGTCTTGTTTGAAACAAGGTTGTTGGGAGAGAAACACTGGCTGTCTCAGCTGCTAAATTATCCCTTCAGTTTTTCTGCTGAGGTTCTCCTGGAGCAATGGAACAGTGGGCTCTTAAATCTTGACAGGGGATCCTCCTGGTGCAGGGAAAGCTCCTGGATGGCCCCAAGATGAGCAGGTTGCTTAAGAGAGGCTTTAGTTATGTTTTAACCAGGCAGGTTTCTCTGTATAGGGCCTAAAGCATGTGGGAAGGCACAAAGCACTCTCTCCTCTGTTTCCATTTTGTGGCTTCTGCAATAACCTCTCCAAGGAACCTTATAAACCTCTAAGTAGTGGGGTTTTTAAAACACTGCTGTTATGGTAATAGTTTAGTTCTGCCTCCTTTGTTATGTGTTAATGGTGCCCTTCTTTAGGTCTACTAATAAAAGGAACTTAAACCTCAGTGTGAAAGTCCTTGTAAAGCTACAAATCAAACACATTTGTGCTGGTTCTCCCCGATGTACAAGACACTGGGTGGCTGCTGCATCGCGGGTAGGCGTCAGACCTTAGCCAGGGAGCTTGCCAGGTCAGCTCTGCATTCGGGATCGCTGCCTCTGCCTACAGGGCAGAGCTATAATGTAGTGTTTTACACAGCAAAAGGTCTCTTAAATGAGAGGGGAAGGGCTGGGGAAACTTCAGACAAATTGAAGATAATGAAGAATATGACATCTAGAATCTGGATAGAATGATTCATAATCTGTATCACACTTTGATCATCTTTTTAATATAACTTTTGAATCAACCTAGTGGAATAAATTCATGTAGAATTTATCTCCCTGCAAGTGAATTATGCAGGCTTTTTCACAGGTCTATGGAAAACTCTCAGTTACAGCCTTTAATTCTCTATACTGCCATTTTAAAAAGTAGGAAAAGAGGGATGTATTTGATTTCCCCAAACTGTCCAAGGCATCACCTACATACTGTGCAGACAGTCCAGTCCTCAAGGCATTGGAATCCTGTTGCCTTTGTATAGAGTTGATGAGTGCATGTAGATTGGTAGAGTCTGGCCATTTTTGGACGTCTTGAGAAGTCTCCTAGCTTTATATTTCCTGTAGTTTCTGTGAGCAATTGCCTACTGGGAAAATTAATGAAAGAAAAATCTATAGGTGAGTGGGAAGTGTGGGCTGATTTGTGGAGAAAAGTACAGTGGAAAAAAGAGTAAGGTTGAATTTAGACAGATCTAGAAAATATAAAAATGATGCCAACTCTTTCTTTCCTATTGCCAAGGCAGTGTGATTATATAAATGAAAGAGTGAAGGTTTCTGTAAGTCATTAAGAGGTGGTAGTTTGGCTCACCTAATCTTTTCTTTATGTGCTTTTGTGCAAAAGCAAGGACTGTCCCCTGTGAATGCTATGAAGGTCAGCTCTGCTTGTCACTAAGTGCCCTCAGAAAAGATGAAGTCTCAAGGTAACTTTTTAAGACAGACAGGATCTTGCTGTGGAGATCCTTGGAGCTTCTGAGAGCTGATAGGTTTCCACATGGTGTCCCCTTGGCAGCAGATAAAGTAAGGGTGGTCTCAGTTTTCGTATTTGTGGATGGGAGATCAGTTTTGACCCCAATAATGTTTCAAACCCTCAGGAAACATTAAAGTAGAGGTGCTCATGCTGGCATTCTGGGATGACAGGGCTTGAGTCTGGTGTTAAGCCCTTTGTGCATCACACAGCGTGGCAGCCCTGGGGACCTGCTGTTTCATGTGTTTGGGTATGATGAGGTATATGTTCCCCAGGACCAACCAGGCAAAAGCAGTTGCCCACTTGGAACTGGCTTTAGGGCCAAATCCAACCCATCAGTCTTCATCTGAGCCATGCTGCTGAAGCTGGTGCGAGGTCATAAACCTGGTTCCTCTCTGAGATGGAAAGGATGTGCCCACCTGCACCACGAAATGAGCTTCTGGAGGCAGAACCCAGTTCCCACATATGCTGCGCTTTTCTTAGGGTGGCAGAAGGAATTGAAACTTTCAAAAATGGGACAGAAAGATAAAAAAAAAAAAAAGAATTATTTTTGTAGTTGGGAAAAAGCAGAGAAAGCAAGAGAGAGACCTTGAATGGATCTTTATTTTTGCTGCCAGTGGTCCCAGGATGAAGGCAGGATCCTTATTTATACACCCATCTGGTTTCTACCACAGGATCCAGCAGCTGACAGGTTTCCACCAGGAGGGTTAGATTCTGTTAAAGCAGCATTTTCTCATGGAAAATGTATTCTGCCGGCACATTTTTGGCTAACTTTCGGCACGAACATGAAAGGCTCTGACAGCCGTGCCACGGTTACTTCATCCATTAACAGCACAGAGGCTCTGGAGGGGCAGGAGGTGGCTAAAGGCACAGCCCCTACCCCTCCATGGTGATGCTGAACAGGGGCTGCCCTGTCTGCAGCTCTGGCCACCCCAAATCGCTGCGCTGGGGGAAGCCCTGGGCGCTCGCAGGCAGGTGGGGCTCGGCTGAGCAGTGGTGGCTGCATCTGCCCACGCAGGGCCTGCTCCCCGTGGGCCAGCCGCCCGTATTCTGACTTTCAGCCCTGTTCTAATCCGATTGATGGGGTGGCCAGAGATGCTGACGGGATTAGAGCTCAGCAGAATGACGAAGCACTTGGGATTTGCCTTCGTGCAGATCCCTGCAGCGCAGCAAAGGGAAATGGCTGCTTCTGATTTACAAGCTGCAAGAGTGTTGCACTGAGGTGCAATGTTTTCCCCACAGTCTGTAGCCACAGCCTGGCCTGGCATGTTTTTGACGGTGTCTAATACGTTGTGAGTGGTCTCAGACAATGGGATATCATTGTGGAGCCGGAGGGTGTTGGGCTCTGCTTCCCATGTGACCTGGCAGGGGCCAGTTCTGTGGGTACCTCTCTTCTCTCCCCCAACCCGATGAGAACTGACAGAATTGCTCTTGGGGTGCCCAGCTCCATGGGGATGATGGTCTGGGCTCCTTGGCAGGTATGAATCACCCAGTGCTCACTGACTGCTAGGTGCATTTGCACCATTTATGAATTTCATTCATTGCACTTAAAAAGACTGTTTTTATTTTCCCCACGTGGGGGAAAAAAAAAAAAAAGAAAAAAGAAAAAGGAAAATTAAAGCAAAGCATTTCTACACATCCTGATTGCTTTGTTTACAGGGACTGTGTCTCTAAACGCTCCAGGCTGAAGCACCGGTGCTGCTAATAAATTGCAAGTACATCGCAGCAATCATCCCTGCCGCTCTCACAGGAACCGAGCACTCCCTCTTGAGTGAGCCTCCGATTTTAAGCCCTGAAAGAGCAGCTTGACACCCTGTGACCTGCCTGGTAATGTTCCTAATCCACCTCTTTATAAATACACGTTCCCGAGGGGGGCGGTGGGGGAGGATGGCGAGTGCGGCGGGCAGGATCTCGCAGCCTCGCCTTGTGCTGTGCTTGCGGGAAGCTGATGGAGGTGGTCACAGGCTAAGTGGATTAAACCCGGGGAACGTCAGCTCAAAAATAGGAGCTGCAGCTTGACATAAAGATCTTGAGAAGTGAGAAGATTTGCTGGTGACCGGCGCCAGGCCCCCAGAGGATGCGAGGGAGGGTCGGGTCTCGCCGGAATTTCCTCTGTTGGCTGCGGACACGGTCTGGAGATGCCCGGGGGATTCTCGGGGTATGGCTCTGCCTGGCTCCAAGCCCTGCAGCTGACACGCATCCCTGCAAGATGCGGCTGCTGAAGCGAGATCAAAGCAAGGTCCTCCGGGGGACTGGCTGCCAGGATCGGGTGCTCCCTCTTCCTCGCCCTCTCCTGCTCTGAGCCCACCAGGTATCTGGGCTTGGTTGGGCATGGCAGTGCCTGACACCAAACCCTCTTCCAGAAGCATAACAACACCTGGAGTTGAAAATAAGATGGAGACACATTAATTAAAAAAAACCCAACAAACCCAAAAACCAAAAAAACCCCATTGCAATAAGGAAGAGCTAGAAGTAGGACTTAGAAAAATGATCCTCCCCTCCTTCTGCTTCCCCAAACTTTTTATTCCTTCTTTTCTTCATGCAGAGAATGATGTTCTTCATGGCAATGGCTGGTTTTACTTTCTGTCTTGTGCAGTGAGAGGGCATCTCCAGGCTTTGCTGATCATAGCAATACCCAAGCTAATGACAGTTCTTGCTCCTCTATAATATCTGACATTTTATGACTGCTCCTTTTGTACTTCATCCCATTTATTTGCTTCACATAGAGTGATGTTAAACCTATCTTTAAAAAGTAGTTGCCCTTGTAATCTGAAATGTGTATGGATTGGCTGTTGGATAACTCAAATGCAGCTCCAGGGTGTGTTGACCAAGTAGTAAAAAAATGGAACTCTTAAAAAAAAACCCAAACAACTCTTTGACTCAATATAATCATATTAATGATTTTAAGTTTGAAACTACTAAGTAGGGAAGATGGACAAATTAAAGCATGATGTGAGGGGTAGTGACTCTTTCAAGCTCAATATTATTACAATAACAAGCATATCTTGCTTTATATAATTTCCCTAGATTTAAGTACCCAAAGGAAACCCTGTTGAGTTTCACACTCATAGGCTCTGAGCTAAAAAACAGTGGCTCTGATCTCCCATCTGTCTTTCGGCCCTTTGGAAAGGTTAGTTTTTTCTCTTTGGCCTAATACTGCAGGAGTTAACAGCTTAGGGATGGAAACATGTCTGAAAGTCTCCAGGAAGATAATACTTGGGAAGACAGGTTTAAGCTAAATAAGAAAGCAGATTTCATTGGCCTTCTTGGAAACAACCTGTCCAGAGACTTGTGATCCGTTTCTAAATTTGGCCTTTGCATTTTCCACGTACAGGAAGTGATGAAAACGGCAGCAGTAATCCCTGGTGAATTTGGACACGCACATCAGAGAGTGAATGCCTTTGTTTGTTTAGGACTGCTGTAAGTTGGGTGTTGTAAACATGACTCATGACAAGTTTAATTAAGACAAAAAACATGGGAAATGTAGAGGAAGGTCACGCATCTCTCTGCACAGTTTTGGCAGCTGAAGATTTTTCTGAGAGATTTAAATGTGCTGTACCAGCGCAAATATAAATACAGGTTTTATACTGATTTTCTCTTTCCCAAAATTATTTTTACCCTTGTTTTTTGGATGGTGCTAAAACAGTCTGAATAGAAGAAACCTGACCTAATGCATAAGCACATTAAATTGTGGGAAGCCAAACTGCAGCTAATGAAAATAAAAGATGTGGTGAACATATGATAAAACTCCTACTCAATTTGGTCCTGCCCCAACAACGAAAAATGTATTCCTGGATGAATCTGACTAAATGTATTAGACCCTCAAATACACACACTTGTCAATGCAGAACCTGCCTGTTTCTCAGATTTTCAAATACACATTTGGTGTTCAGATGAGCACACTTGCTGATGGAGCGAGAATTTGCTCCAGACTAAAATTCGTATCTCTGCAGATGTTGTGTGGAGCCTCAGATTTTGGTTCAGACAAGTTTCTTCCTGAAACAGCTTACATGGAGAACAAAATAGTCCTTGTGAGTTGGCTACAGGCGCAGTGTTCTTGAAAAGATGGTGAAGATACCCTTTTTTTGCAGAGTGGATAACAAATTCATAACAAATTTAGGTGTTGACCTAAAGTTTTGTTCATGGAGGCACTTCTGGGAACTTCTGATCTGTTAAAAAATCTCAGTGATGGCCAGTGCTTAGTGCCTTACAAATAACATATGTTGGGATGATCTGCCTTAACATTGGCTACTTGAAAGCTGAGCATCCAGTTAAGTTTGTCAGTTGCACTCTTCCTATTAAAAAAGCGAGAAAAAGAGGCAGGTAGGAATATCTGAAAGGAATTGATCCCATGTCTGCAGTAGGTGCCTATTTCTAACCAATGAAGCCAGACAAGGGAGCCCTGGTGATTAGCTGAGACTGCCAACCTAACTTCATTAAATTAAATTAATCCCAGCCTCAGAGACAGGAGTACTTCTGCCAAAACACTCCTTCACATGCAGGACTTGTAAAAGCATGCTTCTTCAGGACTTTAGACAAGTTTATAACAAATTTAAAAAGTCTATTATCAAGTAAAATTCTCTTGAGGGTTTTGAGGTCCAAGAAGAGCAGATTCATACTGGTGTGGGCAAAACCCTCTAGGCATATGAAATAGATTTGATGGAAAGATTTAAAAATGTAAGATTTTTAAGTTAACACAACCACTCAATTTTCCCTAGAACTTGTGCTCTTAGATCCTCCAGAAGCATTTGAAAACTCCCTGGCCAAATTAAAAAGATTAAATTTATGAAACTGGGAAAGTGAAGTTTGGATTCTGAAGCAAGTTTAAGTCACAGGACTTGCAGAGTCTATGCCAGGATTCAGAAGTATTTTAAAATGTGTCTAGATGAAAAATTCCAAGTAATTAAAAAAATAATGCCAATATGTCTTTGAAAATCTTCCCCCTCTCCCCAATATCTGCCTTCTCCTTCCCTTTAATACAAGCAGGAAAAAACCAAGCGATTTCAGATTGTCTGCTTGCCTCCATCGTTAAAACATCCCTCACATAAAGCAAATATTTACATTTGAGTGAAGGTTTTGCATAGCTTACTGTCCAAAATGTATGTTTTAGATCATTCTGGTTATGTGTATGGATGGATTTATCAGAGGTTTCTCAATCCTTTCCTTTCCTTTCCTTTCCTTTCCTTTCCTT